>SJXQ01003256.1:202362-247514 GCA_006408695.1 Aepyceros melampus
AGGAGCCTGGTGGGCTACAGTCAAGCCCATGGGTCGCAGAGAGTCAGGCATAACAAGTGACTAAACAGCAACCACAAAAACCTGTTATTTAACTGTAAAGAAATCTTTGTGTTATTCTCATTAACGTTTAATACACTTTTATTTGGCATATGTAATGGGATCCGTATAAGTAAGGTGTATAGTTGACTCTTTGTAGTATTATTATTTATTTATTTTTGCTGTCATTTGTAGTTCCAGATTTTCGAGCTTACTTGATAGGAGGGCTTCTCATCTTGACTGGTGCAGTGGTGTCTGCCATGTGTATCTACAACATTTTTAAGATCGACATTGTACTTTGGTATCGAAGTTCCTTCCATTCTGCAGGGCCCATAGAAGGTGAGTGTACTTGCTATTGTTCAGTCGCCAAGTCATGTCCAGTTCTTTGCAACCCCATGGACTACAGCATGCCAGGCTTCCCTGTTTTTCGCTGTCTCCCAGAGTTTGCTCAAACTCATGTCCATTGAGTCGGTGGTGCCTTCCAACCATCTCGTCCTCTACTGCCTGCTTCTCCTTTTGCCTTCAATCTTTCTGAGCATCAGGGCCATCAGGTGGTCAAAGTATTGGAGCTTCAGCTTCATCATCATTAAATCTGCTTTAATCTCTCTTAATTGGATAGAAAAAGGCATACACGGCCGAGAGAGGTCTGTCTGTGCAGCTTTCTGCAAGGAGATCCATGGAGGCACCAATTTCAGGTCCACAGACTTGCAATGCTGATGGGAACTCAGGGGAGTGGGGGGTCCAGGCATGGGTTAAGAATCCTTGTTGCACAGAAGGGTGATATTCACACGAAGTGCCTGCCTTTTGCATAGAAAAAAACACATGCTTGTGCACAGGTTTGATAAGCATAGGTGTCCTAACTTGGAGTTTAAATGAAATTTCAGAATTCAAGATCAGCAGCCATTGAGCAACCTGGGAAACAATAAATTCTTTTTTGATAGCAAAATTCACTTGTGGAAATTTGGCTGTGTGTGACCAGTGCAACCTGAAGCTCTTTTTTCTTAAGATTTTTTTAAAATTTATTTTTCACTGGAGGTTAATTGCTTTACAGTATTGTGTTGTTTTCTGCCATACATCAGCATGAATCAGCCATAGGCAGACATATATCACCCCCTCTCGAACCTCCCTCCCACCTCTTACTCCGTCCCGCCCCTCAAGGTTGTCACAGGGCACTGGGCTGAGCCTCCTGTGTCACACAGCAGTTTCCCACTGGCTGTTTTACACATGGTAATGTACATGTTTGCGTGTTCATCCCACCGCTCCTTCCCCGGCTCTGTGCACACGTCTGTTCCCTATGTATGCCCTGAAACTCTTTTAGTGCTGTGAGCAGTGGGCTGGGCTGAGCTGGGCTGTGGTCCCTGGAGAGCCTGTTCCGTGTCAGTCCATCTCTGCCAGTGATCCTCCTGCATCCGTTTGAGAAGAGGCTTCAGGGCAACAAAGCTGTTTGTCTTTCTTGACACAGAGCTGCTTCATGTTGACGGACAGGGGCCTATTGGGGTGTCCCCAGAGCTCCATCTCTCTGACTCACTGGGATTCCAGGGAGAGTGAGTGCAGAGTGCATGGTGAAGCTGCCATGGGTGAAGTCAGATGTAGCAGGAAGAGGAAAAGGAATTGTATGGTGTCTCATCCTGAGCAGGGGAAGCTGGATAGACAAGCGACTCAGGGAGCCCCGCCCTTTGCTCAGACCAGGCTGCTGACCAGGATCGGAGCCAGTAGGCTGAGGTCTTGAGACAGGAATGGCCAGTCAGCCAGAGGTTCTCTTCTTCTTCTTCAAGTCAGCAAAGTGCATGCGTCCTTTGTGGCTACATTTCCTCCAGCTCAGTCACTGATTCCCCTGAGTGTGACTTCAACAGTCAGTGAGTGATGAGACTCTTGAGGTGAACCCAGATGCCATTCCCAGCTTTGTGTCCTTTGAGGACATTCTCTGGTTTTTTGGGAACATGCGGAGTCAGCGGCAGCAAAAACCAATGAAGAAGAGAAAGTGTGTCCTTCTCCTGATAAGTTTATTCCAACCAGATTAGTTAAGCTGCAGAAATGATTCATAGTGAGGTGTGTCTAATTCACAGTTTTATTAAGTAGTCCTGGATGGTCTTGGCTAAAGTCCCTAAGTTCTATGTATTGTCTGTTAAAAAAATTTTTTTTGTGGTGTATAGTTGTTTAACGATGTTGTGTTAGTTTCTGCTGCTGCTGCTGCTGCTAAGTCGCTTCAGTCATGTCTGACTCTGTGCGACCCCATAGACGGCAGCCCTCCAGGCTCCCCTGTCCCTAGGATTCTCCAGGCAAGAACACTGGAGTGGGTTTCCATTTCCTTCTCCAATGTATATAGTTGTTTAACGATGTTGTGTTAGTTTCTGCTGCTGCTGCTGCTGCTAAGTCGCTTCAGTCATGTCTGACTCTGTGCGACCCCATAGACGGCAGCCCTCCAGGCTCCCCTGTCCCTAGGATTCTCCAGGCAAGAACACTGGAGTGGGTTTCCATTTCCTTCTCCAATGTATGAAAGTGAAAAGGGAAAGTGAAGTCGCTCAGTCGTGTCCGACTCTTAGTTACCCCATGGACTGCAGCCCAGCAGGCTCCTCCATCCATGGGATTTTCCAGGCAAGAGTACTGGAGTGGGGTGCCATTGCCTTCTCTGGTGTTAATTTCTACTGAACAGCAAGGTGAATCAGCTATATGTATACATACATGCCTGCTTTTTTGGATTTCCTTCCCATTTAGGGTCTGTCACCACAGAGCATTGAGTAGAGGTCCCTGTGCTGTACAGCAGGTTCTCATTGGTTATCGATCAATATTTTATGCATGCTTGCTCAGTCGCTTCAGTTGTGTCCAATTCTTTGCGACCCCAGGGACTCTAGCCCACCGGGCTCCTCTGTCCGTGGGATTTTCCCAGCAAGATACTGGAGTGGGCACTGAAGTGCACAGGCTTCTCGCTGCAGTGCTTCTCCTGTTACGGAGCATNCCTAGAATGTCGACGTTCACCCTTGCCATCTCTTGTTTGACCACTTCCAATTTGCCTTGATTCATGGACCTGACATTCAGGTTCCTATGCAATACTGCTCTTAGCAGCATCGGATCTTGCTTGTATCACCAGTCATATCCGCAGTTGGGTATTGTTTTTGCTTTGGCTCCATCCTTTCATTCTTTCTGAAGTTATTTCTCCACTGATCTCCAGTAGCATAGTGGGCACCTACTGACCTGGGGAGTTCCTCTTTTGGTATCCTATCATTTTGCCTTTTCATACTGTTCATGGGGTTCTCAAGGCAAGAATACTGAAGTGGCTTGCCATTCCCTTCTCCAGTGGACCACATTCCGTCAGGTCTGTCCACCATGACCCACCTGTCTTGGTTTGCCCCGGGGGCATGGCTTAGTTTCTTTGAGTTAGACAAGGCTGTGGTCCTAGTGTGATTAGATTGACTAATTTTCTGTGAGTATGGTTTCAGTGTGTCTGCCCTCTGATTTCCTCTTGCAACATCTACCATCTTACTTGGGTTTCTCTTACCTTGGACGTGGGGTATCTCTTCACGGCTGCTCCAGCAAAGCACAGCCACTGCTCCTTACCTTGGACAAGGGGTATCTCCTTATCTCCACCGTTCCTGACCTTCAACTGGGATAGCTCCTCTAAGCCCTCCCCTGCCTGCAGCCACCACTCCTCGGATTGCCTCTCCCGGCCGCCAGCCCTGGCCTCGGGTGTGGGTGGCTCCTCCCTCGGGCTCGGGCTGGCTCCTCAAGGTCACCACCCCTGGCCTTGGGCGTGAAGTGGCTTCTCCCAGCCTCCCTTGACCTCAGACGCAGGATAGCTCCTCCTGGCTGCTGACCTGACTTCGGACACGGGGTGTCTCCTCCCGGCCGCCACTGACCTCGGCAATGGGGTAGCTCCTCCTGGCCGCCACTGACCTCGGATGCAGCGTAGCTCCTCTTGGCCACCACCCCTGACCTATGATGCAGAGTACTCCAGTCAGCCTTTTTGCGCCATCACAACCTGCACTCTAGGCCGCTGCCCCTAACCTCGGACGTGGGGTAGCTCCTCTCGGGTATATATACCATATATGTATCTAAATTGAAATGTAGATATATCTACACACACAACATCTTTGGGCTTCCCTGGTGGCTTAATGGTAAAGAATCCACGCTCAGTGCTGGAGCCTTGAGAGGCCGAGTTCAATCCCTGGGTTGGGAAGCTCCTCTGGAGAGGGAAACAGCAGCCATTCCAGTATTCTTGCCTGCAGAGTCACATGGACAGAGAAGCCTGGTGGGCTACTGACCACGGGGTTGCAGAGTTAGACACGACAGAAGTGACTTAGACACGCTCGTACCACATCTTTATCTATTCGTCTGTTGGTTGACTCTTAGGTTGCTTCTATATCTTGGCTATTGTAAACAGTACTGCTATGAACATTGGAGTTCTGTGTCTTTTCAAATTAGAGTTTCTGCTTTTTTTGATATATACCCGAGTGGAATTGTTGGATCACACGGTAGTTCTATTTTTTAGTTTTCTGAAAAACCTCTTACTGTTAGTGGCTACACCCATTTACATTTACATTCCCACCACAGTGTAGGAGGGTTCACTTCTCTCCACATCCTCACCAAAATTTCCTGTTTGTGGTCTCTTTGTTGATATCCATTCTGACAGGTGTGAGGTGATATCTCATTGTGGTTTTGATTTGTATTTCCCCTGATGACTAGAGGTGTTGAGCATTTTTCATGTGCTTGTTGGCCATCACTGTATCTTCTTTGGAGAAATGTCTATTCAGGTCTATTCTGTCAATTTTTGAATCAAGTTGTCTCTTTTTAAATATTGAGTTGAAAAAAAAATATTGAGTTGTATGAGCTCTTTATATACTTTGGCTATTAACCCCTTATCCATCACCAATATTTCTCAAGTATTTTCTCCCACTTAGTAGCCTGTCTTTGTGTTTTGTCACTGGTTTTCTTTTCTGTGCAAAAGCTTCCACTTTTAAGAGCATCCAGAATAATTTAAGGTTAATTCTGGTATAATAGTGATACATTTGTTATTACTCCTATTTGCTTTACTTAATTACTCTTCTGGTAGATTTTACGCCAATTTTACTAATAAGAAAAATAAAGCACAGAGATTAAGGGACTTGCCAAAAGTCACTGGACTTTTGTAAATGTTGATCAAATGTGCTGGATTTGAATCAATAAGTCTGTCTTCATAGCCCTTTAGTTTAAACAAAATACTTTATTACCTTGATTGGATAAATATACATTAAAAAAAAATTCTTTCCAATATTCATCCTTTGGCTCCACACAGTGGTCATTTTTGTTACTGTTGCTCTTGCTTTATCTTTTCTTTAGGTCTAATAACTCCAGTTTAATTTTCACTTTTGTCCATTCTTTTTTGTAAATAATTTTGAATTAATTCCTATTCTTCTCATCCTCTGGGTACTATCATAGGTTCCTCTTTAAAAGCGTACTCTGAAATAAGAATAATATACGAGAATGGAATGATCATGGAGGAATGAAACAAGAACACAATTTTTAATGTATCCCAAATGAACAATACTTCTATGTTTAATGCCTCTGTTCCCTTATTTTCTGCAATGAGCAGTATTTTCTCATGGGTTTAATTCATCTGAAAGCCGCAGGGGAAGTCAAAGGTGATTTTAAGTTTTTGGCTGAGAAACTGTTAAGTGTAAAGTTTTCATTTACTGAAATGGAGAAGTACAGTGAAACAGCTGGGAAAGGGCTGTTCATTTTTTTGTGTGTTCAGCCAGAAAATTCTATTTGAATTATGACTAGAATGACTGAGGAAATGAGTTTTTAATTTTAATTCACTGAAGTTTAAACTGTCATACGTGGCTAGTAACTACAGTGAAGAAAAGCATAGCTTTAATACATAATCATCATAATGAGTGACTAATTTGTGGGTGTGGTCGAGGATACTGGAGATAAATCCAGCATCTGAGCACACAGGGTATTGGAATTTCACCTACAAGAGCCCTGAAATTACTGATGATCATGACAGGAATAGAGGTGAACGAGGAGATTTAAGACAGTCGAAAAAGGTAAAGAAATGAGGAGAAATGTCCTAGAAATTGTAGATGATTAAAACAAGCAGTGTTATTTGCTAGTATAATCTTGCACAAAGTGCTATTGAGAGGCAGGATTTTTTTTTGTTTAACCATATTTATTTTATTTACTTATTTTTGGCTGTGCTGGTTCTTCGTTGCTGCACAGGCTTTTCTTTAGTCGTGGTGAGCAGGGGCAACTTTCTAGTTGCAGTGCGCAGGTTTCTCTGTACTGCAGCTTCTTTTCTTGTGGAACACAGGTTCTAGGGCACAAGGGCTTCAGTAGTCGCAAGACGTGGGCTCAGTGGTTTTGGCTCCTGGGCTCTAGAGCGCAGGCTCAGTAGCTGTGGCCCATGGCTTTAGGACATGTGGGATCTTCTCAAACTAGGGATCTAACCCATGTCTCCTTCGTTGGCAGGCGTATTCTTTACAACTGAGCCACCAGGGAAGGCAGAGATGCTGGAAATGCTTAAGGGAGAAAAGTATAGGCAGTAATTTCTAAAATCAATCAATAATAGATAATATAGCATTTAAAGATCATAATAGTAGTAAGTATGTAGGATCAATCTTCATTATAGAAATAATTCAGAACCAGGTGAGATTCTTCATCACTGTTTTACCAAAGTATTGTTTCATATAAGATAGTAAAAAATTAATCACATTTTAAGGGAACTTTAAAGCATATGAAAGAATTAGGGAAATGAAAACAAGAACTCCATCTTTGCAAAATTTAATGAAAGTCCAAAACAAAGAAAAACAATCTTGAGTTCTCCGTTTTTTTTTAATTGGTCAGCTAATATTTATTTATTATTATGTATTTATTTATGGTAATGCAGCTTGAAGAATTTTATTTCCCAGGATTTCAGTTCCCCAACCAAAGATGGAACCCAGGTCCACGGCAATGAAAGTTTCAAGTTTTAACCACGGGACCATCAGGAATGCTCATTCTCATTTTTGTAATCACTTGTTTGATTTAACTTTTGCTCATATTAATGGTCTGTGCCTTCACCTAATTTACTAGAACAGACCACAAATGTAGATTTATTATTCATTTCCACATTCTTGGTAGTGGGATTTAGAGCTGCCCCATGTTTCCCTGGTGGTTCAGAGGTTAAAGCGTCTGCCTCCAATGAGGGAGACTCGGGTTTGATCCCTGGGTCGGGAAGATCCCCTGGAGAAGGAAATGGTAACCCATTCCAATATTCTTGCCTGGAGAATCCCATGGAAGGAGGAGCCTGGTAGGCTGCAGTCCATGGGGTCACAAAGAGTCGGACACGACTGAGTGACTTCACTTTCTTTCACTTTCATGTCTTTTAGTTTGTTAGCTTGCTTTGGACTAAGCACTGCATAAGTTTGAAAAAATAAACAAAAAAAACAAAAAACTATGTTAGTTCAGTCGCTCAGTCGTGTCTGACTCTTTGCAACACCATGAATCGCAGCATGCCAGGCCTCCCTGTCCATCACCAACTCCCGGAGTTTACTCAGACTCACTTCCATTGAGTCCGTGATGCCATCCAGCCATCTCATCCTCGGTTGTCCCCTTCTCCTCCTGCCCCCAATCCCTCCCAGCATCAGGGTCTTTTCCAATGAGTCAACTCTTCGCATGAGGTGGCCAAAGTACTGGAGCTTCAGCTTTAGCATCATTCCTTCCAAGGAAATCCCAGGGTTGATCTCCTTCAGAATGGACTGATTGGATCTCCTTGCAATCCAAGGGACTCTCAAGAGCCTTCTCCAACACCACAGTTCAAAAGCATCAATTCTTCTGCGCTCAGCCTTCTTCACAGTCCAACTCTCACATCCATACATGACCACAGCAAAACCATAGCCTTGACTAGACAGACCTTAGTCAGCAAAGTAATGTCTCTGCTTTTGAATATGCCATCTAGGTTGGTCATAACTTTTCTTCCAAGGAATAAGCATCTTTTAATTTCATGGCTGCAGTCACCATCTGCAGTGATTTTACATTTCTGTATTTAGAGATCTGCCAAAGTGTTACTGAAGAATAATTGGTTGCATTTCTGTAGCCTGTTGGATATTAATCACACCCCAAAAATGGTTGCCGTTCATTCTGGAGACCTGTGACTAAGCTAATCTTCACACAGAGGTGAACCTTGAGAGCTTTCAAACCACTCCCCAAGTGATCTGAAACCAAAACACTAACCCACATTCTCTTCCTGAGTACAGTTACCTAATCTCCTCCTTACCCCAAAGGAAGCCTTTAGAAATGATTTCTTTGTTTCCTTCCTCATGTATAGTCTCCAAATATTTTTAGAGTTTTGTATTTGCTGCTTTACCAAATTACACAGAAACAACAGCTTAAACAATACAAGTTTATTGTCTCACAGTTCTGTAGGTTAGAAGGCCAACCCTGATCTCAGTAAAGTCAAGGCTGAACTGTTCTCCTTCTGAATGTTCTGTGGGAAGAATCCATTTCCTAGAGTTTTCATCCTTTAGCTTCTTTGTATTCCTTGGCTCCTGGCCCCTTTTCTCAGTCTTCATCCAGAAACGTTATCTCTCTCTGACCCTTCTTTGGGTCTCACGTCTCTCTGATCACATCTAGGAATGATCCCCCACTTTTCTAGGATTAAATCGGGAGCACTTAGAATGTAAACTGGTGCAGCCACTATGGAGAACAGTATGGAAGTTCCTTACAAAACTAAAACAGAGCTATCATATGACTCTGCAATCCTGCTCTTGAGCATGTATCCAGAAAAAAACATGATCTGAAAGGATCCATGCACCCCCAATGTTCATTGCAGCACTGGTTACAATAGTCAAGACATGGAAGCAACCTAAATGCCTATCAACAGAAGACTGGTTAAAGAAGATGTGGTACATTTATATAATGGAATATTCAGTTCAGTTCAGTAGCTCAGTCATGTCTGACTCTTTGTGACCCCATGAACCACAGCACGCCAGGCCTCCCTGTTCATCAACAATACCCGGAGTTTACCCAAACCCATGTCTATTGAGTCAGTGATGCCATCCAACCATCTCATCCTCTGTCATTCCCTTCTTCTGCCCTCAATCTTTCCCAACATCAGGGTCTTTTCAAATGAGTCGCTCTTCGCATCAGGTGGCCAAAGTATTGGAGTTTCAGCTTCAACATCAGTCTTTCCAATGAACACTCAGGACAGATCTCCTTTAGGATGGACTGGTTGGATCTCTGTGCAACTCTCAAGAGTCTTCTCCAACACTTCTCCAACACCACAGTTCAAAAGCATCAATTCTTCGGTGCTTGATTTTCTTTATAGTCCAACTCTCACATCCATACATGATTACTGGAAAAACCATAGCCTTGACTAGATGGACCTTTGGTGGCAAAGTAATGTCTCTGCTTTTTAATATACTATCTAGGTTAGTCATAAGTTTCCTTCCAAGGAGTAAGTGTCTTTTAATTTCATGGCTGTGATCAACATCTGCAGTGATTTTGGAGCCTAGAAAAATAAAGTCAGCCACTGTTTCCACTGTTTCTCCATCTTTTTCCCATGAAGTGATGGGATCAGATGCCATGATCTTAGTTTTCTGAATGTTGAATTTTAAGCCAACTTTTTCACTCTCCTCTTTCACTTTTATCAAGAGGCTGTTTAGTTCTTCTTCACTTTCTGCCATAAGAGTGGTGTCATCTGCATATCTGAGGTGATTGATATTTCTCCCGGCAATCTTGACTCCAGCTTGTGTTTCCTCTAGCCCAGCATTTCTCATGATGTACTCTGCATATAAGTTAAATAAGCAGGGTGACAATATACAGCCTTGATGTACTCCTTTTCCTATTTGGAACCAGTGTGTTGTTCCATGTCCAGCTCTAACTGTTGCTTCCTAACCTGTATACAGGTTTCTCAGGAGGCAGGTCAGGTGGTCTGGTATTCCCATCTTTTTCAGAATTTTCCACAGTTTATTGTGATCCACACAGTCAAAGGCTTTGTATAGTCAATAGAGCAGAAATTGATGTTTTTCTGGAACCCTCTCACTTTTTCGATGACCCAGAGAATGTTGGCAATTTGATCTGGTTCCTCTTTTCTAAAACCAGCTTGAACATCTGGAAGTCCATGGTTAACGTATTGGTGAAGCCTGTTTTGAAGAATTTGAGTATTACTTTACTAGCATGTGAGATGAGTGCAATTGTGTGGTAGTTTGAGCATTCTTTGGCATTGCCTTTCCTTGAGACTGGAATGAAAACTGACTTTTTCCAGTCCTGTGGCCACTGCTGAGTTTTCCAAATTTTCTGACATATTGAGTGCAGCACTTTCACAGCATAGTCCTTTCTCTCAGAATGAAATAATGCTATTTTCAGCAACGTGGTTGGACCTAGACATTGTTATACTGAGTGAAGTAAGTCAGACAGAGAAGGAGAAATATCATGTGGCATCCTTATATGCAGAATCTGAAAAGAAATGATACAAGTAAACTTAGTTACTAAACAGAAAGAGATTCACAGAGAATGAACTTACAGTGGCCTGTATATACTACTATATTCAAAATGGATAACCAACAAGGACCTACTGTGTAGCACATGGAACTCTGTTCAATGTTATATGGCAACCTGGATGGAAGGAGAGTTTAGGGGAGAATGGATAGTGTATACATATATGGCTGAGTCCCTTCAATGTCCACCTGATACTATCACAGCATTGTTAATTGGTTATGCATGCATGCTAAGTTGCTTCAGTCATATCCGACCCTTTGTGATCCTATGGACTGTGGCCCACCAGACTCCTCTGTCCATGGCATTCTCCAGGTAAGAACACTGGAGTGGATTGCCGTGGCCTCCTCCAAGGGATCTTACACATCCATGGATTGAACCCATGTCTCCTGAGGCTCCTGCATTGCAGACAGATTCTTTACTGCTGAGCCACTGCAGGGCTGGGGGTTCAGAATTCTCCAGGCTGGACTGGAGTGGGTTGCCATTCCCTTTTCTAGGGCATCTTCCTAACCCAGAAATTGAACATGGGTCTCTTGCATTGCAGGCAGATTCTTTACTGTCTGAGCCACCAGGAAAGCCCAAGTGGCTATTTCCCAATACAAAATAAAAAGTAAAATTAAAAAATAAAAATTAGGACCACCCAGATAATACAGGATAATTTCCTCTCTCAAAAATTTGTTATCTAACCACATTTGAAATGTCCCTTTTGCCATGTAAACTACCCTATTCAAAGATTCTGGGGACTAGGACACAGACATCATTGAGGGCTTTTCTTCTGCCAACCACAGGCTCTTAACAGCAATTTACTTTCTTGTATAAATGAGAATGTTTTAAAATAAATAAATAAAGAAATAAAATAAAAAGTTCGATGGGATTGGAAATACAAAGTCCTCTAAGAACTGTTAAGTCCGATGCTTGTTGCGATTAAATGACAAACCACACATGTGGTGTGCTATTTTTTCTCATATTCACCCCCCCCAAAAAAAAACCAGCCAGAATGCTTTCTATATAAATTGTCAGCTCTTTATTTCTCATTGGGGTATTTCTGAATCCTGTAGTCCCAGCTGTGGGTTAACTCCAGTTTTTGTACAGTGGGTTTATTTCAATTTTATTGGAAACATCTTTTCAGAGCATTTTTAAGCCTAAGAAAAGATAGAGGTTGGTTATTTCATCAAGTTTTTTTTTTTTTTTAATGAAATGTAAGTAAATTGCAGCTGAAAGAGAAACCCTAGAGAGGCATAAAAACATACTGATCATTTCCCCATTATCAGTGTTCCTTATGAATATCCAGCACTATTCATCCCTGTGGTTTCCCCAAACTTTATCTTCTGATTTTTCATACCTAGAAGACCACATGTTTTCTATAGGAATTTCACCTGTCCCTCAACAATGACTGTGGGTGACCATTGGGCTAAAATCCAAGCAAGCAAACACATTAAAAACAGAAACAAAAGCAATTTTCCCATGTGGCAGCCTCATTCTCTCCCTAACCTGCCTGCTTTTTTCACTCTCCTAAACATCAAGCAATCATTTTTAAAATCTTGTTCTAAGTGTTAGCTGTTATCTAAAGGAGCATTATTCCGTTAAGAACACAGTCATGTAGAAAGGAAACTCCCATAATGTCCCATTTCAATAGCTGTTCATTTCTTCTCTGAGCCCATTGCAAATGCCAGCTGTCGGTCTGTCTCTCACCAACATTTCTTTTTTTCTTTTTTTCTAAATCAGCAGCCATATGTGGGTGGTTTTCAACTGTACAGTTCTTCCTGTCTCGGTATGTGTAATTACAGAGCTCTTGCTGTCTTATGTGTGTCTCCTTGATACTCCATATGAGTGAGTGTAAACCAAGATCCAGGACTTCCCTGATGGTTTAGTGGTCAAGACTCTGCAGTTCTACTGCAGGGGGACATGGGTTCAATTCCTGGTCAGGGATCTAAGATCTCACATGCACAAAGCACTTCCAAAATTTTTTTTTAAGAGCAAGTAAACCAGATTCACAGGATTAGCTGACCTTAAACACAGGTGAAGAGAACAACTTGTGTCATTATTAAGACACCCAGAGCAGCCTGAACTGGGAACACTCAGTCCCCAGCCTCCGTGCTGAGAATCATGAGAACTTACCCACAAAGCTGTCATCCCTGCTCCACTTCCAAGTATCCCTTCTTTGCTTCAGCAAGAAACAATGATGAAGGAGCAGACAGTCAGTTGAGATATATAGTATTTTGATTGCTAAAGGCAACAGTTGCTTTCTCTCACTTTTTCTGCAGAAAAACTGGTCTTCATTCTGTCCTAATGAGGGGATGGTGGGATGTGTCTTGGGTCAGTTGGGTGTGGACATAGGAACTCCCAGCCTTGCAAAGAACATTGTGTTCCTGGGTCTGATGATATTGAAACATTAATTACCCATAGAGCAGAGCTTTCTTCTACAATGTCTGAAGACGTGACCTACGCGACACTCACATTTCAGGATTCTGTTGCAGCAGGAAATAATCAGGATAGAAATAACCTAAGAAAAAGAGGTAAGGGTTCAGAGATGGCAAGATGTGATCTTGGGGGATGGACAGGTGTTAGATACCCTGAGGTGCTGGCTTTGACACTGATGCTGTTTGAGAGGTCTGCTGTGGAATTTTCAAAATGGAGACAAAGTTGGAGAAATTTTTGGTCAAGTGGTGTGCTCTACATTGAGGAGGACATATGTGGCTTCCAGGACTTTTTAAAATTGGGAGATATGCTGTGTGTCACCAAGCTCTGTGTTATAGTGAATTATTTCAGCTGAAGATGCCAGAGATTGAGGTTGGGGAGTGAGATTTCTTTTTATAAATGTAGTCCTTGATATTTATACCTCGTGAGAGATGCCAAGGGAAATATCCTTTTAGAGTCCAGTTTGGAAACTTCTAAACTAGAGAAGTCGGAGTGATTTTTTTTTTATATATATATAGAGAGAGATATCTGAACTTTATCTGAAAAGATAAACTGGAGGATGAGTGAGGTAAAAATAGACAAGAGCTTGCTTCTGTCTTATAAGTACTTACAAAATTTTCAAAGGGAAGTTGAAATTCCCAGTATAATTAGTCATGCTGAATCAATATTGATATGTGTATAGTATTTTATATACATGATATCATGCCTTCATCAAACTAAAATTATGAAAGAAATGGAACAATAGTAGTACTTTCTCTGAAGTAGTAATGAGAAAACTGAGCTGAAAAACATTAAATGACTTAACCAAATTCATGCAATTGTCACATGGTAGAGTTGAGACTCAGTTCTTATCCTCTGCTCATTCTCTTGTACCAAATTGAAAGAAATAGCTGTTTCTGTGATCAGGAATCCAATTTGATGAATCAGACTACATCCTTTACCTTCAGGAATCTGCTGATAGTTTAGGACAGTTTGTTGTCCTGAGTCATCTACAACGTTTTCCTGCTTTTTAGATTTGTTTTTATTTTAAGCATGTGTGTGTAGATACATGTATGTGTGGTTTTGGGGATGAGATACAAAAAGATGATAGGATAGACTTTGCATGTGTCTAATAAAGGTGGTTATGCATTTCTGTTTTGTTGTTTAAAAAAATCTAATACTTGAGAAAAAGGGAGTGGTGAACATGGTGCATGTGTCAGGGCATCTGGAGACTGCATTAATCTATCTGAGACACTAAGCTAGATGCCCCTAGATGCAAAATGAAGGAATAGGAAGGTGAGGGAAGTATAAAAACTATATATATAATAATATACATATATTTATATGCATACTATATATAGGTAAGATATTACATTTTGAAGAGTTATCCTCTGGCTTTGTGGTCTGTTCTGCTGTTGGTAGGTTATCTTGTACACTCACTCATTCTCTCATTCAGTATCAGTTCACTATCTACTAGGTGAAAAATAGTATGCATAGTAGATATAAGCAGAATTCACAAAACACCTGCCTTGTGGAGGTTTGCGTTTCTAAGGGTTTCTTCCATTGTCGAGATCACCCAGAGAATTTTCCACAATATCTCATTCATGAATTCAGTCATCTTGAAGAAGAAATATGTGTGGTGATGTAAAACAAAACCCTGAAAATTAGGAGACTCTTAAAGCAACGGAGGATGGTGGAGGAAAAAAAAATTGAGAAGAACTGTGGCAGGACCCTTGTTTTGTATCATTTTAGATATTTTGGAGATAGAGGATTTGAAGAAGCAAGAGAGAAATTTTAATATCTGGATGGTTGTTAAGTAGGCGAAGTAAACAACTCAATGTGTGACAACCACAAGGCAGTTCTGTTTGCTAATCTTTGCGTTGGCTTTTTTCAGGGTATCCAGCTCCATCCTCTATATGGCGTCAGGCTGCCCTGGGTCTGCTAACTCTTTGTCTGATGCTGCTGATTGGGCTGGTGACCTTGGGAGTTATGTGTAAGTGTGCTTGCATCAAACTCAGGGCAGGGGGTTAGGAAATATAGCTGTAAACTATATAAATTTAGGTTAGATTATATTAATATGGTGAGTGCTAGCATCATAAACCCTCTAATACTTTCTGCCACCTCAGCTGTCTCTCATTCTCTATGTCTCCAAGATAAACCTGAAAAAGATGTACTTCATTGTTACGAGGATTTTGCCCTGAATACATGGTTTTCTCTTGACAAACTAGACTATGAAGACGATTTTCATTTTTCTATTCTTTTTCCTAAGAGTTGAAATAAAAAGGCATCAGTTGTGTTTTTTCCATGATATCTGGATTATTAGAGACTACCAATAAATGTTAAACCTAAGCAATATCTCTGTGTTAAGAGATTCTCTACAGCTGTCATAAAGAATGGAAGGATATATATGAGTTTGTCTTCTGTCTTGGAGTTTTGCAGATGTCCAGCGAAATTAACTCGGATTCAGACAAACTGACTCACCTCCAGAAAATCATCCACCAACAGCAGGACAACTTATCCCAGCAGCTGAGCGAGTATAGGGGCTTTCCTGTGGAGAAGGAGTTACTCAGATCACAAATCTCCAGTCTATTGAAGAGGCAGGGACAAATGGCTGTCAAACTCTGTCAAGAACTAATCACTCACACTTCAGGTAACCAGGGCTTGCTGACTAGTCAGATCAAATCTGTTGCTCTGGTTTAGATTGATGATGTGCCCCACATCCGAATATGAGAGGGTGTTACCAACGACTTTTAGTAATGCTGCCATAAATTTACAGAAGATACAGGTTTTCTTTTTTATTTAAACATGGAGTTGAATTTGGGAAACATCTTGGGATGATATCAATCTGGATATTTCAGCTCCTCATTTTATGAACTACTTTTAGGTGATCTTCTTGTGATGAGTTAAAAAATATAGCTGGTATTTCTGAGGCCAGAAGACTGAGTCCTGAAAAGCATATTTCAGTCACCATTGTCCCAACACATAATCTTGGGTGACTTTACTTCTGGGGGCTCCTAAAGCGGTTTGTTTTTAGGGTGCTGGTTTTGAAGCCCTATTGTCAATTTGAAGGATTTATTTTCCAGGTCCCAGTCTCTTCAGAGTTGTTGAGTTTGTGTTACTGGGTGTAATTTCTTTTTCAGACCACAAATGCAATCCTTGTCCTAAGACCTGGAAATGGTACCAAACCAGCTGCTATTATTTTGCAATAAATGAGGAAAAAACCTGGCCTAACAGTAGAAAAAACTGCATGGACCAGAACTCCACGCTGGTGAAGATAGACAGCCTAGAAGAAAAGGTCAGGTTGAATCTCCTTCCCTGGTTAGAGAAATGATTCATGTATTTGAAAGCAAATAGAATTCCTGAGTCACATGGTAGGAATTCAGTGCATTTTGAGTAGAGTTGGGCTTCCCTGGTAGCTCAGCTGGTAAAGAATATGCCTGCAGTTTCAGGAGACCCCCAGTTGATTCCTGGGTTGGGAAGATCCCCTGGAGAATGGAATGGCAACCCACTCTGGTATTCTGGCCTGGAGAATTCCAGGTCACAAAAGAGTCGGACACAACTGAGGGTCTCAAAGAGGGACACGACTGAGCAACTTTCACTTTTCACATGAATTCGATGAATGGTCCCATCTCTCTTACTCCAGCAAACAGGAATGTGCCCCTCACAGAACTTTTTCCTGTTTTCTCTTTCAGGATTTTCTGAGGTCACAACCATTACATGAGTTTCCTTTCTTCTGGTTGGGACTATCTTGGGACCCATCTAGCAGAAGTTGGCTTTGGGAGGATAGCTCTAGACCCTCTCCATCCTTGTAAGTCTGTAATTGTTGGGGAAAGAAACAAGCAAAAGATATTAAAAATGGAATATAAAGAAAATAAATGTGAATTATAAGAATTATACATCTAGATACAAAAAAGTACAACCTCCATTGAAAAGAGAGCTTCACTGATAGAGATGGAAATGAGGAGGACCTCATTTCGTGTGTGAGATAAATTCATGGCAGAACACTGAATTCCATCTATTAGTTTAAGCTTATTTCTCTATTTAACAAACACAAGTAATACTTATGATGTTCAAAGTATTATTATCTCTATGATAAAAGCACTGTTATATTCCCATTTTATAGATTAAAAAATTTTCATAGAGAGAGTAAACAGAAGTGTATACATCGAAAGTAAGATTTAGTGAGCTAAGCCTTGAAGTGAGAAAAGAGTATTATGGTGTAGTGCGGATCACTTGAATAAAAACCGTCTGGGGCACATGGAAGATTTAGACATGATCATCATTTTCTGATGACGTTACTTAAGACATCATCAATTCTTTAGCAGAAGAACTAGGAACCAATATCAGAACTACATCTATGTTGTCATTCATTTCCTCTAACCTCTGTTTTATTCTTTTTTCACTCCTCATGTATGTATAATATATACAAAATGACATTTGTGCATAGCAAAATGTAACATATTTTTATACAGAATGTGATTGTATTTTTCTGTTTTTCTTCAGTTCCAGAGTAAAGGGATTCTAGTTCTTTTAATATATACTCTGCATTGGGTAGTTTCTATCATGTTATGGAGAGAATAGACATTCTCAACTCCTGATTTAAGCTTACTTCTTAAATAGTTCTATCTGAGATCATGAGTAATTGGAAATTTTTAAAAACTCAAATATGCAAGCTTTAGGGATTTTGATGGTTGCTGGCCACAGAAGTATTTCAACATTCACACACATGAGTTTCATTGTCAGGGAAGCTAAAAGCACTGAATTGTGATTGTTTCAAATGTGATATTTGTAATTAATTTAAAATTGATTCTTTTTTCAGATTTAGTGCTAATGAATATGCTCAGATCAATGAATCCAAGGCATGTGCCTATTTTCAAAATGGGAATGTTTATATATCCCGCTGCAGTGCTGAAATTTCTTGGATTTGCGAGAAGACAGCTGCATTAGTGAAGATTGAAGACTTGGATTAATATGCTTCTTCCAAGATGTAAGGGACTTATGATTAAGGTGATATGAGGAAGGAAAGAGCTTTAGTATTAAAGGGGGGAAAAAAAAACAGATTAAATAGTTACTCTCTGTATAGTTAAACCATCTGGCAACAGGCAAATAAACTTGCTACACAGAACACATTCCACATCATTGTCTGGTGCCTTCTGATCTGATGTTCTTGTTATTTCATCTCAAGGTCACTGGAAACCTACAGGAATAGCTGTCCTATGACCATCTTCAATCTCAGACTCATTTCACTGAATTTCCTTTCTCTCAAATAACAGACTTTTCTTGCTTTGTTGTTAAATATGCCCAAGTGAACAGGGGCGACACTGAGACGACCTAGAGGGATGGTACTGGGAGGAGGGAGGGGGAGTTCAAGATGGGGAACATGTGTATACCTGTGGCGGATTCATGCTGATGTATGGCAAAACCAATACAATATTGTAAATAATTAACCTCCAATTAAAATAAATAAATTTATATTAAAAAAATATTTAACAGCCAGAACTGAGACAGGGCACAGCAGTGGAACAAGGTCCAGGAAATCCTGCTGTGACAGTTGCTGGATCAAGTAGAAATCTGGAGGATCCTGGAGAAGGGGTATATGGGCTTTCTGGGTGGCTCAGCGGTAAAGAACCCAGCTGCCAATGCAGGAGACACAGGTTGGATCCCTGGGTCGGAAAGATTCCCTGGAGAAGGAAACAGCAATCCACTCCAGTATTCTTGCCTCATAGTTTAAGTAAACAGGTTTACTAATTCTCATATAAGACTGAAATGGAAGTCTCATATACACAGATTTAAAAAGCAACTTTATCATTCTTTTTAAAAGTAGCCTATTGTCACTGTCATTCCCAGAAAGATAAAATTATTCATTGAAGGTCAAAAACTCTGCACTTGACCCCCATACACTGGCTTTTTCTTTATTCTCATGGGAAAGCTAGTTTCTTCTATTGTTCCTCTCCAGAGAAATATCTGCTATTAATAATTTTGATGCCTTTGTTGGCTAGTTTGTTTGCAAAAAGAAGTTACAGTTCTTTTCCTTGAAATCTTGTGTCTTTTAATTCTTATTTCATGGACTCTCTTTCATATTCACTAAAAATTACTGTTTTTGTTTCTGACCTTGGAGTGACTCTGAATTTTGATCAGATTCTATTGCTCATAGTCCTCTCCCTGCTGCCCTGCTATCATCATGTTATCACTGGCAGCCTCTACAGTGTAGGAGTAAATCCAAAGGTCTTCCTGAGGATATATTAGCTTCTTGTGTCAGAATAGTTTCTCTCTCATTGCTATTTATGATAGCTTGGCGTATGAGACACAGTGTATCTCAAGAATCTCAACCAGTCTATCTCTCTCTGTCTACTATCTCTTTTTCTCCTGCTCTGGTTAGAATTCCTGGGAGCTATTACACACACACACACACACACACACACACACACTGCCTTGGGAGAGCCCAATTTTGTGTTTATTTTGATAACTCTTTCCTCATTGAATAATTGCATGATTTCCAAACTTGTCTTCACACCAGATTTATGTGGAGTGTCCCCTTAAAACTTTACATTTATTGATGTATTTGTTTCTCACAACAACCCTAGGACTTCCTGGGTGGCACTAGCAGTAAAGAACCTGTCTGCCAACACAGGAGATGAGGGTTTGATCCCTGGGTCTGGAAGATCCCCTGGAGATGGCAATGGCAATCCACTCCAGTATTTTTGTCTGGGAAAATCCATAGATAGAGGAGCCTGATGGCCTACAGTCCATGGCGTTGCAGAAGAGTCAGACACAACTCAGCAACAACAACTCAGTGAAGGAAGTATCTCATACAGAAATCATTTTTTGGAAAGCGTTTGACATAAATTAGTCTCTTCATTGATCTTGTTTGGATGAGCTGTCATTATCTTTGCAGAACTTTTCTTTAACATTTTCCCCATAATTTTGTCAATTACAGTTGAGGTTTTCCTGCTCTGGTAGCAACTCTTATGTATTTTTCTACTCCCGGGCCTCTGCTCCAGGAATCTATGATTCTACTTATCTGTCTCTTCAATTTTACGATGTGGTGATTTCCCCTGTGACCTCAGTTCTCTGATGGATATAAGAAAGGTTGCTTATTTTTAGTTTTTTTTTTTTTCTTAAGCTTGTGTGAATGGGCATGATCATGTCTAGACTCCTTACATGTCAGACTAAAAATCACAAATATGTCATTTATTGTGTATCTTGAAAGATAAAGGCAAAAGGAGATGAGAGGGGCAGAGGATGAGATAGATAGCATCACTGACTCAGTGAACATCAATTTGTGCAAACTCTGGGAAACTGTGAAGGACAGAGGAGCCTGGTATGCTACAGTCCATGGGGTTGCAAAGAGTTGGACATGACTAGGCGACTGAACAACAACTACTGTTTCTATGATTAGAGCATGCTCATTGATCGACTGGCTGGATAATGAATAAGTAAGTGAATACAGTAACAGTTAAGTAAAAAAGAAGCAACTAGAGTCAATATGACAACATGTTTTTATTCTCTTAAAAATATAAAATGAATCCAGAAAATAATCACTTTAGCTTTTTTTTTTTTTTTTAATATGTAGGATTCCTTAGCAAACAGTCTCTAAAATTCTGAGATTTCTATGTAGAAAATTGAATGCTATATGTTCTTGAGAATAAAAGCTTAGAGGGTAAGACAAGCAACACTGGATAAAGGTAAAAGTTCATCCATACAACACAGTTGAGGATTAGGCCTCAATTAATCCTATAGGGAGGAGAAGGCGATGGCACCCCACTCCAGTACTCTTGCCTGGAAAATCCCATGGATGGAGCAGCCTAGTAGGCTGCAGTCGATGGGGTCACAAAGAGTTGGACATGACTAAACGACTTCATTTTCACTTTTCACTTTCATGTATTGGAGAAGGAAATGGCAACCCACTCCAGTGTTATTGCCTGAAGAATCCCAGGGATGGGGGAGCGTGGTGGGCTTCCATCTGTGGGGTCATACAGAGTCAGACACGACTGAAGTGACTTAGCAGCAGCAGCAATCCTATAGGGAACTCTGGAGCTAGGCTGGTTCTTCAAATTTGCATCTCTGGAAGCCAGAAGTCTTTATACCTCCCACCTGTTACCTTGTCCACTCATTTGATGTAGGCTGTCCTTGAGAAGGGTGACTCACTTTAGCAGACAGCAATTCCAAGAAAAAGACTCAGCAGAGAATTCAGTTGCAAACATTCTCAGTAGCTTAGGAAGTACATCAGTCTTGATGGGAGAATCTTGGTAGTAAACCAGAGTACTTGCTATGCGCTGTACTAAGTACTTGCTGTACTCACTGCTTGATTTGCTTGATTAGTATGTGACCTTACCAGCCCCTCCAGTGTTCTATCCAGTCTCTTTTCTTGGTGAAACTCACAAAAAATTAGTGAGTTTTTCTAGTGACCCAGAAGTTCCTCTGGAGAACGGATAGTTTACCCACTCCAGTATTCATGGGCTTTCCTGGTAAAGGATCTGCCCAATATATGGGAGACCTGGGTTTGTCTCTGGGTCAGGAAGATCCCCTGGAGGAGGGCATGGAAACCCACTCCAGTGTTCTTGTCTGGAGACTCCCCAAGGACAGAGGAGCCTGGTGGGCTACACATGGGGTCACAAAGAGTTGGACATGACTAAGCACATGAAAATTAGTGATTGCAACACTCCCAATCATTGCAATCTGTCCCCAAACTGCAACTCATATTCATCACGTTCCTGTCGCACTACAATTCTAGTTCCATGACCATTGACAACACCTTGAACTAGACTAGGCGTTTCACCTGATAGGGTGACCAAGGTACTCATCACTAAGGGGTCTAAGCCCCTGGATATAATGCCTCATTTCTACTGAACTTACCTATTTGCTGTCAAAACTTAATAGGGGACTATCAAGAGATATCTAGTGGATCAGCTTGAGGTCAAATATATGCTTCACTTCCTGTCTTAGACAACAGCCCTACTTTCTCCTGATAACCAGGTTTAACGAGCCCTGCTAGGACTGTGACTCATTTTCTTTCCTGCTGGGCTCCTGGCATAAGAAGTTCAGAGGAGCAGACATAGCTTAAAATTTAATGAGATTCTCACCGTGTTGCCTGAGAAAAGAGTTTGCACTCAGGAAACCAGAGCTTCTGACAGATCCTAAAATGATGAGGACATAAGCACAAATTCCCCTTTTACAAGCATAATCATGCATTTCAGAAAAGGAAATAATCAGATTTTTCAGAAAATACTAGTCTCTGGCTCTGAACCTATACTAATTCCAGGAGACCCATAATATCATTGTGACCCAACAGACAGAGTAAGAGCTTAGGGAGATTCGGTGATCAGTGGAGTTTTAATTTAGTTTTAGTTTGGGTCCATCTCATTGTGGGCCCAGTATTTCCCCAAACACTGGTTTGTGGTTATTTTCCATTTCCAGAATGCACAATTGGAATAGATCAGCTGGCAGAATTCCCCCTTACCAGGCATTTTGTCCTGTCCACAACATCCATAAGACCCATACTGAAAGGTCTTTGATACTTGGTTATACGAAAGGTCTTTGATACCTGGTCATATTTGGTCTTGTCTAAAACCACTTGGCATGAACCAAACATGTTCATGGGCTTTTTGGATAGCTCATCTGGTAAAGAATCCATTTGCAATGCAAGAGACTTCAGTTCCATTCCTGGATCCAGAAGTTCCTCTGGAGAAGGGATAGTTTACCTACTCCAGTATTCATGGGCTTTCCTGGTAAAGGATCTGCCCAATATATGGGAGACCTGGGTTTGATCTCTGGGTTAGGAAGATCCCCTGGAGGAGGGCATGGAAACCCACTCCAGTGTTCTTGTCTGGAGACTCCCCAAGGACAGAGGAGCCTGGTGGGCTACACATGGGGTCACAAAGAGTTGGACATGACTAAGCACATGAAGAGAAGCGAAAAGCAAAGGAGAAAAGGAAAGATATAAGCATCTGAATGCAGAGTTCAAAAGAATAGCAAAAAGAGATAAGAAAGCCTTCCTCAGTGATCAATGCAAAGAAATAGAGGAAAACAACAGAATGGGAAAGACTAGAGATCTCTTCAAGAAAATTAGAGATATCAAGGGAACATTTCATGCAAAGATGTGCTCGATAAAGGACAGAAATGTTATGGACCTGACAGAAGCAGAAGATATTAAGAAGAGGTGGCAAGAATACACAGAAGAACTGTACAAAAAAGATCTTCACAACCCAGATAATCATGATGGTGTGATCACTCACCTAGAGACAGACATCCTGGAATATGAAGTCAAGTGGGCCTTAGAAAGCATCACTATACAAAGCTAGTGGAGGTTATGGAATTCCAGTTGAGCTATTTCAAATCCTGAAAGATGATGCTGTGAAGGTGCTGCACTCAAGATGCCAGCAAATTTGGAAAACAGGACTGGAAAAGGTCAGTTTGCATTCCAATCCCAAAGAAAGGCAATGCCAAAGAATGTTCAAACTACCACACAATTGCACGCATCTCACATGCTAGAAAAATAATGCTCAAAGTTCTCCAAGCCAGGCTTCAGCAATACGTGAACCATGAACTTCAGATGTTCAAGCTGGTTTTAGAAAAGGCAGAGGAACCAGAGATCAAATTGCCAACATCCGCTGGATCATGGAAAAAGCAAGAGAGTTCCAGAAAAACATCAATTTCTGCTTTATTGACTATGTCAAAGCCTTTGACTGTGTGGATCACAATAAACTGGAAAATTCTGAGAGATGGGAATACTAGGCCACCTGACCTGCCTCTTGAGAAATCTGTATGCAGGTCAGGAAGCAACAGTTAGAACTGGACATGGAACAACAGACTGGTTCCAAATAGGAAAAGCTGGTATGTCAAGGCTGTGTATTGTCACCCTGCTTATTTAACTTATATGCAGAGTACATCAGGAGAAACACTGAACTGGAAGAAACAAAAGCTGGAATCAAGATTGCCAGAAGAAATATCAATAACCTCAGATATGCAGATGATACCATCCTTATGGCAGAAAGTGATGAGGAACTAAAAAGCTTCCTGATGAAAGTGAAAGAGGAGAGTGAAAAAGTTGACTTAAAGCTCAACATTCAGAAAACGAAGATCATGGCATCTGGTCCCATCACTTCATGGGAAATAGATGGGGAAACAGTGGAAACAGTGTCAGACTTTATTTTTTTGGGCTCCAAAATCACTGCAGATGGTGACTGCAGCCATGAAATTTAAAGACACTTACTCTTTGGAAGAAAAGTTATGACCAACCTAGATAGCATATTCAAAGACAGACACATTACTTTGCCAACAAAGGTCCATCTAGTCAAGGCTATGGTTTTTCCTGTGGTCATGTATGGATGTGAGAGTTGGACTGTGAAGAAGGCTGAGCACAGAAGAATTAATGCTTTTGAACTGTGGTGTTAGAGAAGACTCTTGAGAGTCCCTTGGACTGCAAGGATATCCAACCAGTCCATTCTGAAGGAGATCAACCCTGGGATTTCTTTGGAAGGAATGATGCTAAAGCTGAAACTCAAGTTCTTTGGCCACCTCATGGGAAGAGTTGACTCATTGGAAAAGACTGTGATGCTGAGAGGAATTGGGGCAGGAGGAGAAGGGAGTGACAGAGAATGAGATGGCTGGATGGCATCACTGACTCAATGGATGTGAGTCTGAGTAAACTCCGGGAGTTGGTGATGGACAGGGAGGCATGGTGTGCTGTGATTCATGGGGTTGCAAAGAGTCAGACACGACTGAGTGACTGAAATGAACTGAAGCACAGCACAGCAGAAATATAGTCATGGACATTTTGGATAGGAGGAAAATGTCAAGAAACTTTTGGCATGGATGAAATGTCTCAAGGACCTTTTGACAAGGATCCAATGTTTGCTAATCTTCTGAGCTGCAAAGCTATTTCTGGGACTTTTGGTATACTCACCGTAGCTATCAATATGCATACTTCCTGGTATAGTTTTATACTAGATCCCTTAGTATATTTTTTGTTATTAGAGACACTAGGTGTTCCTTGGCCCTTTTAGGCTATCCTGTACCTGGGTATTAGGGTGTAGAGGTGGGGCTTTCCTTTTTTTTTTTTTTAAATTAGTTATCTACTTATATGGGCTCTCAGTCACCTCCCATGGGCTCTTCATTATATCATGCGGGATCTTTCCTGGCAGTGCACGGACTATCTAGTTATGGCATGCGGGCTTCTCTCTAGCTGTGGTGCATGGCTCCAGAGCGTGCAGGTTCAGTAGTTGGGGTGCGTGGGCTTGATTGTTCTGCAGCATGTGGAATGGGTGGCTCAATGGTAAAGAATCTACCTGCAATACAGGAGACGCAGGTTAGAGGCCTTGGAGGAGGAAACGGCAATCCACTTCAATACTCTTGCCTGGGAAATTCCCATGGACAGAGGAGCCTGGCAGGCTATTGTTCGTGGGGTTGCAAAAGAGTCAGACATGACTTTGGCAACTAAACAAATGTGGGATTTTAGTTCTCTGACCAGGTATTGAACCCACGTCCCCTGTGTTGGAAGGTGGATTCTTAACCACTGGACTGCCAGGAAAGTCCTGGGGTAGGGCTTTTGCTCTCCCTCTCTCTGCACATGTGTGATTTCCTAGCTAAGCAAATTCTCTATCAAGACTTTGCCAAGACACATACAGAATATCTATGCCAAGTCACTGCTGTACACTAGTGAGAGTTTGAGGGTCGTGTCCTTTCTGTTATTTTTTTTCCTGAGAGTTTCTCCAAGAAACTCCATGTTATATTTACACCATGCTGATCTGTGCCCCTTTGCACAATGCTAATAATATGCAAACACAATTTTAAAAACCACTTTCTGTGGTCCGTAGACTCAGAGAAATGAGAAAAGGAAGAGATAAGAGGAAGAAATATGCTCTCTGTTCTTCTCTGAAGTCATGTATAGCAGCTCATTTCCGGAGCTGTGAGTGACTGGTACTGTGGATTTAAAAAACAGAAGTTTAAAGATATGTTTAAGCTTTGGCTTATGAACAGACATTGAAATCATAGCTGTTTATCACCCAACTCTATTACTTTGTCCTCTCCTTTTTTCCAGTTTGTTGGGCTTTCTTTGCATAACATCAATGTCTGAAGAAGTTACTTATGCAGATCTAAAATTCCAGGACTCCAGTCAGACAGAAAACATCCAGAAGTTTGACAAACTTGAGAAAGAAGGTAAGATTTTGAGCTATAGATGTGTTGTAAGGTGGTCAGGGTGTACAAAGTGCCAGAATTGTTGAGTAGGTTCCCCTTGGATGTTAGTGAATTGGCAATGATCTCTCTATTTGAATTTTTAATTATGCATCTTAATTTTACCCAAACTACCAAAAATGTTCATACAAAATGACTGTAAAGTTTTTTTTTTAAGACAATGGTCAATGTACTGGAAACTTAATCTTTTACAAATTTTCTGTTTGTTTTTTTTTTTTTTAATATCACAATCAACATAATTATGACAGGATAATATTTTCATGTGACTAGACTGTGAAACATTTTTCCCCCATGAAAGGAAGCCATGGAAAAATGAACATGTGCTGTCCAAGAAAGTCAAGGCTTTGTACCTTTTTTTTTTTCTAAATAAATGCTAGTGTGTATGTGTGTGTGTGTGTGTGGTGCACAAGATACCAGAGAGAAGAGAGACAGAGAGGAACTTTAGAGGATTTCATCTGAATTTTTTTCTTTTTTTTACCAAACTGAGCCTATATTAAACTCTAAAAGTTTTTCTACTTTTTTTGGAGAACTTTTCCCAATTTACTAAAATATAGAAGAGGTTAAATTAAATGAAAGATACATCAAGTATTAAAGGAAGAAAAGAGATAAAGAAACATTAGAAGAGACACATTCAAATTCATCCCGTGCCAGGAAATTTGATATTTTTTTGTCTTAATTTATTTCTGAGATAAATGGACTATTGTGTTTATTTTCTATACTGTAATTTCCATCTTATTCATAATCTTGTATTTCTCCAATTGTATGTAGCTTCTGCTTCCTGGCTTTTAATCTTTTGGATGAAATCTGTCCCAGAATATGCAAACTTAAAATCAGTGTGCATAAATTAAACAGTAGATATGGATAACACGAAAAGTTGGTAGAAGCAGTGAAATTAGGAGAGGAAACTAATAGAAAAATTCTCATGTAGTCTTTAAGTGTTCTCCCCCTCCCCAAAATGTAGCATTGTTTGAAGTTCTAACTTTACTGTGAACAGCATTTTCATTGTTGAATCTTGGGTCCATTTATCATCAGCACTGTAAATCCTGAGAAGGGATAACAGCTTAATTCTGTGGCCTTTTCCTCTAATACAAACTTTTTTTTTTTAAGGACTGGAAGTTAAGGATTTTACAATACTTTCTGTCAATTTCCTTGTTGGTATTTCTCCTTTTATATGGTTTGAGAGGAACAGAACATATCATATACCATAATTGCTCTTAACATATCTCATCACATTCTATCTCATTTTCTGTCCTACTAATTGTCCTTATTCTAAATTTCCACTTCAGAAATTCTTTGACTCTAAAAAAATCTTGAATCCATGTCTTGGCTTCCTCAATTTTGTCTAATTTTCTCATTATTCAGCTTGAAGTTTATATTATATAATATAAACTTTGTATTATTTAACATCTCGCACAGAGTCAGACACGACTGAAGTGACTCAGCACAGCAGCAGCCTCATATGCTCCCTCCCTGTGCTTTTTCCTTGAAAAATTCCAATTCTTAACTATCTACCCACTTTGTGCCCCATCTGAGCAGCTGAGCATTGTCACATGAAAAATGCACAAACTCTCAAACCCAGTTTACTCTCATTTGCCAGTATATGTATGTGTGTGTTCAGTAGTGTCCAACTCTGTAGCCTCTGTGCAACGCTATGGGCTGTAACCCACCAGGCTCTTCTGTCCATGGGATTGTCCAGACAAGAATACTGGAGTGGCTTGCCATATCCTACTCCTATTTTAACAGAAAATAATCCTCACTTGGACTTCCCTGGTGGCTCAGAGGTTAAAGCGTCTGCCTCTAATGTGGGAGACCCGGGTTCGATCCCTGGGTTGGGAAGATCCCCTGGAGAAGGAAATGGCAACCCACTCCAGTATTCTTGCCTGGAGAATCCCATGGACTGAGGAGCCTGGTGGGCTGTAGTCCATGGGGTCACAAAGAGTCGGACATGACTGAGTGACTTTACTTACTTACTTACTTAATCCTCACTTGACCACTGAAGTCTCTCCATTTCCCCTCCATTTATTTCTTAATCTCTTTCCACAGCTCAACTCGTTGAACCCATTGTCTTTGGTCACAGACTCCTAGTTATCCCTCTCTCTTCTCATCTAACACTACTAGGTTTCTACTACTGTTCCATGGGGATTATCCTTGTTTCAACCATGGATGACCTCCTCCCTGACCTATTGTGACAGGCACATCTCTGCTCTAATCTGTCTCCTGACTTCTCCTTTGACCACTTCTAACATCATTTCTCATGGAAACGGTATTAGGCTTTATTTTGCGGGGGGCTCCAAAATCACTGCTGGTGGTGATTGCAGCCATGAAATTAAAAGATGCTTACTCCTTGGAAGGAAAGTTATGACCAACCTAGATAGCATATTAAAAAGCAGAGACATCACTTTGCCAGCAAAGGTCCATCTAGTCAAGGCTATTGTTTTCCCAGTGGTTATGAATGGATGTGAGAGTGGACTGTGAAGACAGCTGAGTGCCGAAGAATTGCTGCTTTTGAACTGTGGTGTTGGAGAAGACTCTGGAGAGTCCCTTGGACTGCAAGGAGATCCAACCAGTCCATTCTAAAGGAGATCAGCCCTGGATGTTCTTTGGAAGGAATGATGCTAAAGCTGAAACTCCAGTACTTTGGCCACCTCATTCGAAGAGTTGACTCATTGGAAAAGACTGTGATGCTGGGAGGAATTGGGGGCAGGAGGAGAATGGGGACGACCGAGGATGAGATGGCTGGATAGCATCACTGACTCGATGGACATGAGTTTGAGTGAACTCCGGGAGTTGGTGATGGACAGGGAGGCCTGGCGTGCTGTGATTCATGGGGTCGCAAAGAGTCGGACACGACTGAGTGACTGAACTGAACTGAACATCATTTCTCACCTTGGCCACAATTCTTTAGCCACTCTGAATCTTTTCTGTTGTTTTCAAACAGGTAAAACTTTTCTCGAAATTAGAGTCTTTGAATTAGGTGTCCTTGCTATCTGTAATTTCTTTGCACTGATTTTTCATTCCCAGTGGCCATAAGTTCTGAACTAAATGCTCTTTATAATATAGCTCAGTTTCAAACCTGTACATACCATTTAACAATTAGAGATATCTCTCAGCTCACTCATAATTAAAATTTGTCTCCTGTGAAAGCAGGGACTGGTACGTCTTGTTCACTTCTGTGTTGTTAGTATCTAGACTAGTGTCCAGTGTACAGAGATATTCAATAACTTTTGATTAACTGAATATATAAATAAATTAGAAAAAGTCTGTAAAAATAATAGCACTTAAAGTCATGCTTCTGACCTTAGAAATGATCTTGACTATGTAATTCTTTCACTGTTGACTATTGTCCAAGGTCTAAAAACATTGTTTCACATTTCATTTTCAGTTCTCTCTATATTTCACAGTATCATAGTATCACCAACTGTGATATGAAGGACATAGGTACAGTATAGCAATTATAGTAAGGTTATGTTATCTCTGAATTATATTTTAAGAAATATCTAATATCAATTTACATAAGTAATGATTATTTAAATCACATAGTAATTTGATAGCAATTAATTTATAATATAAAGTTTATAATTTCCTGAGTTTTTTTTTTTTTAAGTAGGGATTTCAACAAATGTTCATAGTTCAACAAAAAAGAAACATTCAATCAAAGTTTGCTGCTCAAAGCATGAAAAAATTCTGAGGAAACTATTCGTCTAATCTAAGAACTGGCTGATGGGAGAACACCCAGAGACATTGTCGCAGGGACACTTTCTCATGTGTGCTCTACAGCCAAACTCTCAGTATTTTCTGGGGAAAACATAGACAAAGGAAATTACTTTCTCTGATACCCCACATTTGTCAACTCAAGAAAGGAACACTTAAATTGACCTTGCTGTTAGCTGCTTGCTGCTCAGTTTCCCCAATTTTGTACAGACAAGATACATCTTTTTCAGATTAATTGGTCTTCTCACTTCTTTTTCTTTCTCTTTTTCATAGATTTATTATTTATTTTTATTGGAGTGAAATTGTTTCCACTGTGGTGTTAGCTTCAGGTGTACAGCAAAGTGAACCAGGAATACATATACATATGGTCCTTCTTTTTTGGATTTCCTTTCCCTTTGTTGTTGTTACTTAGTCACTCAGTCATGTCTGACTCTTGTTTGACCCCATGGACTGTAGCCACCAGGCAAGTATACTGGAGTGGGTTGCCATTTCCTTCTCCAGGGGATCATCTCAGCCCAGGGATTGAATCCGAAACTCCTCACGTATCTCCTGCTCGGCAGGCAGAGCTTTTACCATTGAGCCACCTGGGAAGCCCTTTCTTTCCCCTTTGGGTCAGCACATTCTCACTTGTTTTTCAGCTTCATTTTTGCTTCTGTTTCTTGAATCGGCATATCAATCCCAAACTTCTGCTTTGAAAACCAGTTTGCATGCAAAACAATTAACAAAACATTTTTGACTTCTTCTTGACTTAGTCTTTCAAAAGTTCTTTTTAAATGCCCTTGAGTTTCTAGCAAAACACTTCCTTTACCACAGACCTATGAGGAAAGAAATAAAACAACATAAATGAACACATGAATCAAATTAAAAGGTACACCATTCTAAGTGTCTTTACTAATTTTGCTTCCCACAGAGTCACCTGTTCCTTCCAAGGTATGGTGTCAAAGAGCCTTGGCTCTGACTCTGCTGTGCCTTCTGCTGCTGATTGGCCTGGGAGTCTTAGGAGGCATATGTATGTATTCCCTATGTTTTTACTGCCAGGGAAAACACTTAGAAGTGAGTTTTGCTCTTTGAATCGAAGCCTTGGAATAGGTTATATGTCCACAAAGGGACTTAAAACTAGGCAGTTACAACATGGTACTTAGTCTCTTTTTAAAATTTTACAATTAAAATATTTTAAATGTAAAATGTTATTTTTAATTGGAGGATACTTATTTTACAATGTTATGTTGGTTTCTGCTGTACAACAGGGTGAATCAGCCATACATATGCATATATCCCCTCCCTCTGGAACCTCCCTTCCAACGCCTCATCCCTCCCCTCTAGGTTAGCACACAGCATCGGTTGAGTTCCTCATGTTATATATAGCACTCATGTAAATACCTGTTTATTTCACATATGGTAATGTATATGTTTCAATGCTATGCTCTCAATTCTTCCCACCCTTTCCTTCCCCAGGTGTGCCCACAAGTCTGTTCTCTATGTCTGTGCCTCTATTCTTGTCCTCTAAATAGGGGCATGTGTACTCAGTCTCTTTCCCTTACTTCTGTGAAATAACTGCTTCTCTAGACATTTAATATTCTTAATTCAGTAGAAAGGAGATGATGGTTGTACTGAGGGACTGCAATTTTTTATCATTTCTCTCTTTTTTTTTTTAATCTGACATGCACATAACTTTGAAGACAGGCATGGAAAAATTGAATGAGCTACAAAATTTCAAAGAAGAACTTCAAAGAAATATGTCTCTACAACTCATACAGAACACAAATAGTTCCCAGAAAATCAGGAACCTTTCTATCAAACTTGAAGAAATAGCCACCAAGTATGTCGTGAGTTATATATAAAGAACAAAGGTAATCCTTATTTCTTTCTGAGTTATTTATTAGACAATGAACTAAACCTTGGAGTCACTTGATCACTTCATCAAAAGCTAGCAGCCTTTCCCGGGAAACTATTGTTTGGAAGAAAGAATTAAATCTGGTTGACTGAAGACCCATTGATGTTTCTGTGCAGTTAGAAAAAAAACAGAAAAATAACTGTAATTCCCAAATTATCAGGAGATGATACTTACTAAAATATAATATGGTCTGCAGTTTCTGTAATCTGACATTTACCACTACTATTTTGGGCACTGAAGTCAATAGAATATAGGGAGAAAGGATAGATAACCTCTTTAATTTATTTTCCTGTGGGGTTCAGTGGCAAAGAATCCACCTGCAATGCAAAGTGTGAATTCGATCTCTGGGTAGAGAAGATCCCCTGAAGAGAAAATGGCAACCCACTCCAGCATTCTTGTGGGGAAAATCCCATAGACAGAAGAGCCTGGCAGGCTACAATCCATGGGGTTGCAAAAAGTCAGACACAGCTGAGTGCACATAAGGCACATCTGAGCACTGTATGATTTTTGGCTACACTGAGTCTTTGCTGCTGTGTGCAGTCTTTCTCTAGTTGTGACAAACAGGGGCTACACTCTAGTTGCGGTACATAGGCTTCTCATTGCAGTGGCTTCTCTTATTGTGGAGCCTGGGCTTCAGTAGTTATGGTGCATGGACTTAGCTGTTCCATGGCATATGGAATCTTCCAGGACCAGGAACTGAACCCATGTCTCCAGCATTTGAAGTTGGATTCTTAAACATTGGACCACCAGGGAAATTGGATCACCTCTTTATGTTTTTTAAAAAGAAGAGCAATTGAAGATATGTCACCTTTTTACAGATGACCTTGTTCCTAAATGTCACTCAGTGTTTGATAAGAGTTAATAGAAAAAAAAATTCAAGTTTAGTCTTACCTTTGGAATTGGGAGGCACTAGTCTTATTGTATCTCTAACAGTTTCTATAGTTATTATACTAAAACATATTATCATCTTAAGAAGTCTCCTGAATGTTCAACAAGTCAAAGAGCTGGAAATGCTCTAGTTGGAAAAGGCAGTATGTCTTGTGATTGGCCTTTATTTCCATGTAGAAATACACAAAATGACAAAGGGAAAGAAGGAGCTGAATTAGTTGCTAATCAGGGCTCCTGAGACTGGAAAATAGACTGAAATCTAAGTGTTTAATTTCAAATGTGTTCAAATTATGTTTTGGACACACTGTGGTTGTACATGGGAGCCTGGAATACAAGATTTACCTTCTTCACTTTTGGTGTTAGAAGAAAGACAAGTAAATATGCTTTATTTTTGTAAACTGAGAGAACAATGGGAATAGTTAAGAATTATGAAGATATCTACACAACCAAATGAAAGTATGCTTTTCTTCCAGGGAACAAATGTAAACCTTGTCCAAAGGAGTGGATGTGGCATGATGACAACTGCTACCTTCTACTATCTGCCTACCAACATCAGAAAACGTGGCAAAAGAGTAATGAGATTTGTTCTAACTACAATGCCAGCCTGTTGACTATTAAAAGCAAAAGTGTGTTGGTAAGATCACATGGATCTCTGCCTGTAAGGAAAGAAGTCACTTTCCCCAACATAGAATAGAAGGGGAAGACTTGTTGTGGAAGATTTGTATTAGTCCAGACATGAATCTGGCTTATTTTAGTTGGGGTATGAGGTGAATGGAACTTAGTATACTTATATCGGGATATCGAGCCAAGACAGGCCATGTGAAACTTTAGCTTAGCACCTTAGCATCAGTGGATTCTCAGAGGCTGATGGGCAGATGGTAGACGTGGAGCCCCCAGAATCTTTAGGTCTGTAAATATTTCCAAACTAGAACTTTAGAATCAATTCTCAGGACATAGGTTTGAGCATTTATCTAAAAACAGAAGATTTGTAACTATTCCTGAGTCTTACCAATTCTGTAAAATCACACAGAAGGAGGTTCACTGTTTCCACCCTTTTGCACTTGCATTTTCTTAACTAAGAGGAAAGGCTACATATACTAGAATAATGACACTTTCAAATTGTGCTGTTGAAGACTCTTGAGAGTCGCTTGGACTGCAAGGTGATCCAACAAGTCAGTCCTCAAAGACACCAATCCTGAATATTCATTGGAAGGACTGATGCTGACTTTGAAGCTCCAATACTTTGGCCCCCTGATGCAAAGAGCTGGCTCACTGGAAAAGATCCTGATGCTGGAAAAAACTGAAGGCAGGAAGAGAAGGGAAAGACAGGATGAGATGGTTGGATGGCATGACCGACTCGATGCACATGAGTTTGAGCAAATTCTGGGAGATAGCAAAGGACAGAAAAGCCTGGTGTGCTGCAGTCCATGGGATCACAAAGAGTCGGACGTGACTGAACAACTGAACAAAAGAATTAAGATTAGGTGGCAAACGGGAATCCCCTGGAGGTCCAGTAGTTTAAAGACTTGGCTCTTTCACTGCTCTGGGCCCAGGTTCGATCCTTGGTTGAGGAACTAAGATTCCACAAGTTGTGTGGCACATTAGGGCCAAATAAGTAAATAAAAGAGAGATGGCAAAGGCAAGTGCCAAGCAGATATATTGCACTGAGTTCCTGGGTCCCAGGAAAAGTGAATTCTCTGAAAGATTTAGTAATTTATTTATCTTATTTTTTTCTAATATTTAAATTATATCTCTATATTTTTGAGAATATAAAGAATCCCATGGAAAGAGGAGCCTGGTGGGCTATAGTTCATGGAGTCTCAAAGAGCTGGACACAACTGAGCAACTAACACACATACACACACACACACACACACACACACACACATTTTGGGCTTCCCTGGTGGCTCAGCAGTAAAGACTCCACCTGCCAATGCAGAAGTGAGTTCGACCCCTGGGTAAAAAAGATCCCTTAGAGTAGGAAATGGCAATCCACTCCAGTATTCATTCTTGCCTGGAGAACTCCTCAGACAGAGGAACCTGGTGGGCTATAGTCCGCGGAGTCGCAAAAGTGTTGTGCATGACTTAGCAACTAAGCAATAGTACAACGACTCTCTAGAGTTTACTTATTCATTGGCATTTGTGGTTATTCAGATAGTAATCCCATACTTATTTTAAAACAAAAATATATTTTTTCAAAAGCCTAAGCTTCCTTACTGTCAAAATTCTTTTTCTTCTTTATAAAAGGGGGGAAATCAATCTAGTTTCTGCTAGTCTTATTATTCTCAAATGATCCATTCATAGTTATTTGCTTAACAAATGACTGGCATATAAGAAGAAAAAAAAAAACTACTACTTTGGCTTCAAATCTCTGAACTGGGTTTGAATTCTAATCTATAACCATTCTCCTCTGATGTTATTATATTTTTCTCATACTCATCTTTCTCTTAACTTGGGTGTTTGATGATGAACCATCTCTTTGTCCCCAGATAGTAACTGAGATATAAATGTTGAAAGACATCTTGTGGTAAGGGGCACTCTGGCTCAATTTATTTTAATGACATAGAAAATAGTAGAAAAGTGTCAAAAATGTCACCTTGACATAGTAATTTGTAAGAAATTACACTGTGAGGTAATTTACAGAAAAGGGAGACAATGATTTTAACAAGCCACCTCTGTTTCCTATAGGAATTTATAAAATCTCTTAAGTTAAATAACTATTGGTTGGGATTATCTCCCAGGAAAGACACAAAATATGGGAACTTGGATACACTTATGCCCTTCGACTGGTAAGTTTTTTTATTCTTGCTGAATTTTAATAGCTGGTTTCATTAAAGGTGAATTTTTTCAGGAGCACTGTAGCTTCTATTGAAATTGTAACCTCAAAGAACCCTTTTCCTTCAGACTTTTATGATGTGTTTAATAATGAGAAAATTATTGCAAATGTCTTCCCATTATCTTGACAACTACAAGCTAAATAAGGGAAAATTTCTGTGAATAATGCTTTTATCTAAGGAAACTATAGAAGTCAACACAGTTCACTGGGCTTGAATATGTACTTAAAATTGTGCAATGCAAGGATTCTAAAACAAGTGAAAGATTGATTCTTCCTTTTGTTACTTAACCATGATTGGATGCACAGACAAACTAATTCAACAGATGAAAATAATAAAATGTGTAAATGCTTCAGTAAAAATACATAGAATAACAAAAAAAGATTTTATCTTTGAAATCTATGTTATAACTGAAATTTGAAGTGTACATTTTTGAATAAAAAATTTAGAGATTGACTAGAAGAGCATTTCTGGTAAAGAGAATAACATGAACATGGGCATGATATAAAAAATATTTTGTTGCACAACATGGTGAGAAATTGGTTATAAATATGCCAATATAAATAGACTCATGTGTTGTATTTGTTCTTCTTATGATGGGTGGGGCAAAGCATATATAAAAAGAATGCTAAAATTCATTTGTGTTTTATAATTCCTTAAATTTAGGAAGCAGTCAGGACTCAACTAAAGAAAGAAACAGCCTCAATCCGCTAGATGTTGTTTAGTCGCTAAGTTGTGTCTTTGTGACCGCATGGACTGTAGCCTGCCAGGCTCCTCTGTCCGTGGGATTTCCCAGGAAGGATGCTGGAGTGGGTTGCCATGCACTACTCCAGGGGATCTTCCCAACTCAGGGATTGAACCCAGGTTGCCTGCATTGCAGGTGGATTCTTTATCACTGAGCCATCGGGGAAGCCCGTTGGATGCCCTTACAATCTCACAAATTTGTACAGATTTGTTTGTTGAGGACACATGAAGCTGGAGTGAGCTCGATACATATGCACTGGGTGCTGCCACTATGAATCTAACCCCGAGATTCCTCCATATACATAACGTTGGGCAAGGCCGCAAATAGAATCTTTGGTTGTGTTATGGTTATTGTTTTGTTGTGTCCTGCTTGTTTTTTTCCATCAGATAGAAATAGTGTGTGTCTGAATCTGGGTCATAAAGATACTGCTGCTCTATCTTTGTCAGTCTGCAATGATAGCACAGAACAGGGGATGTGTTTAGTTGCTCAGTCCCGTCCAACTCTTTGTGATCCCATGGACTGTAGCCCGCCAGGCTCCTCCATCCATGGGAATTCTTCAGGCAAGAATACGGAGTGGGTTGCCATGCACTCCTCTGAGCAGAGGATAGGATCTGTATAAAGGAGAGAAAAATGTATATTCTAAAGATCTCATTTGGAGTGAAATTCTAGAAGTAAAGGTAGTGTGAGCATAAAGGGACAGTATAGATGAAATCTTTTTTCAAAAAATAGAGTGTCCGTGTGTTTATTTGCAATTATTGCTAATGGGAAAGTAAACTATAATGGGATGGAAAACACAGTAGCTATTTCAAATCACAAGAAATAATATAGAAGTAGAAATATATCCTAGTATATGCATATAATACACTTTTATATGTATCATGTACATATAATATATGTAATTCCTTTCTTAAATCTTTGATGTTATTTTGGGATTTGTTCCTGGAAATGAGCTAGGATTAATATAATCTGTGTTCAGTTCAGTTCAGTTCACCCAAACTCTTGTCCATCGAGTTGGTGATGCCATACAACCATCTCATCCTCTGTTGTCCCCTTCTCCTCCTGCCCCCAATCTCTCCCAGCATCAGAGTCTTTTCCAATGAGTCAACTCTTCGTATGAGGTGGCCAAAGTATTGGAGTTTCAGCATTAGCATCAGTCCTTTCCAAGAACACCCAGGACTGATCTCCTTTACAATGGACTGGTTGGATTTCCTTGCAGTCCAAGGGACTCTCAAGAGTCTTCACCAACACCACAGTTCAAAAGCATCAATTCTTCTGTGCTCAGCTTTCTTCACAGTCCGACTCTCACACCTATACATGACTACTGGAAAAACCATAGCCTTGACTAGATGGATCTTTGTTAGCAAAGTAATGTCTCTGCGTTTGAATATGCTATCTAGATTGGTCATAACTTTCCTTCCAAGGAGTAAGTGTCTTTTAATTTCATGGCTGCAATCACCATCTGCAGTGAATAATCTGTGTTATGCTACTTAAAATAGAAAATTAAAGTTATTTGAGGAACTTATTTATTAATAATCATTAGTTACTGATCCAAGTGGTGATGCTACTTTTTTTCCCCAAGATAATATATTCAGTTACAAGTTTATCTTTAATCTAGGGTCCCTCATCAGTCATCTTATGTTAGGAGCTGGCAATCATTCAGGGCTTCATCGTAAAATTTCTGGAAAATGCCTGAGGGAAATATCACTTGGAGTTGGTGCTGAGCTTAAGGTATCACAGATGAGGTTAATTTCTGATTTGGGTGATTATGAAAAACATTTGAGGAGGACAGCCTCAAAATTTATTGCTTGTCCAGTTTTCCCAGAGAATCTAATGGAATTGCATTACTTTACTCATACTATGTACTGTGGAAGGGAGGTGCTAGGTCTGAAAGAAAAGGACAACAAATACTCCAGCTGTGAGAAACTAGAAAAGCCTGAGAGAAATCAGGCAGTGTGTGACAATGCACATTTGTCCATAAAAATAAGTAACTTGGACACTTGCCATTCTAAATAATAATTAAAATTTATTTTAAACAACACAGACCATAGGAGCAGTGATATGTTGGAAAAGTGATTTTTTTTTTTCTGAGACTGTGTTTCAAATGTTTGACTTGCCAAGTGTAATTCTTTATTTTCTCTTTCAGGTTCACAAGAAATACAAGTGTCATAAGTGATAAGATGTATTGTGGATACATATATCAGGCATTCTTTTATTATGCTAAGTGCACTGAAACTAAAAGTGTTATATGTGAGAAGCTTGCCCAATCAGTGAAAATTGAGAGTACACTAATGAGTGAAGTCTTGGATGGAAGAAAGTAGTTACTGCAATTATTTTGTCCAAAGTATCATCCTGCACTTAAAGGACACTTTGGGGACCATACATCTTGTTGACCACACCAATAGAATAAAGATACAGTAAGACTACATTTCGGCCTCCCTCCTAACAACTTACATTTTCAAACTTTCTTCTTTCTTTTCATTTGCTGAGTGAATGGAGCCTAACGTCATATTTATAATTTATGTTTCATTCACTCAATCCAGATACTGCTGAACATAAATACAGTATTTTGGGTGAGAATACAGAAAACTGATGGAGGAAATGGCAACCCAGTCCATATTCTTGCCTGGATAATTCCAGTGGACAGAGGAGCCTGGTGGGCTGCAGTCCATGGGGTCACAAAAAGTCAGATATGACTGAGCACACACAGAAAACAGAAGCTAATTTTTCTTGCTTCTCCAGAAATAAGGTAGATATAAACTTTACAGAAAATTAAAGACAATGAAATATTGGAATATACAAAGAAGATAATACCATCATGACCAATTAGGACAATTCAGGTTGATTTACTTACTTTTGGGAGAAAAAAATAAAAAAGAGAATTCAGTACCATTTCAATAGATATAGAAAAAATGTAACATAAAGTTCAGCACAAAATCTCTTAGAAAACTAGAAGCAGAAGATATCTCTAATCTGATAAACAACATTAACATTAAAAAGAGAAAGAAAAAAAAAACAACTAACAAAAGCAGCAACAGAATCCCCTAAGCATAACATATTTCTAGTAAAAGAGTAAAAGTTTTTCTTTTGAAGCCTGGAAGAATATAGAATTTATCTTTATCACTTATTCTATTCAACAAACTCTACTGTCTATTGGAGGTTGTGAAAGTGAAATAGAGCAAGAAAAGATAAAAATATAAAAAGAGAGACAGAAATAAGATTTTATTTGTAGATAATTTAATTCTTTAAATAAAAAATATAATTTATCAGTTCAGTTCAGTTCAGTCACTCAGTCGTGTCCAACTCTTTGTGACCCCATGAATCACAGCAAGCCAGGCCTCCCTGTCCATCACCAACTCCCGGAGTTCACTCAGACTCACGTCCATTGAGTCTGTGATGCCATCCAGCCATCTCATCCTCGGTCGTCCACATCTCCTGCCCCCAATTCCCTCCCAGCATCAGAGTCTTTTCCAATGAGTCAGCTCTTCACTTGAGGTGGCCAAAGTACTGGAATTTCAGCTTTAGCATCATTCCTTCCAAAGAAATCCCAGGGCTGATCTCCTTCAGAATGGACTGGTTGGATCTCCTTGTACTCCAAGGGACTCTCAAGAGTCTTCTCCAACACCACAGTTCAAAAGCTCAATTCTTTGGTGCTCAGCTTTCTTCACACTCCAACTCTCACATCCTACATGACCACTGGAAAAACCATTGCCTTGACTAGATGGACCATAGTTGGCAAAGTAGTGTTTCTGCTTTTGAATATGCTATCTAGGTTGGGCATCACTTTTCTTCCAAGGAGTAATGTCTTTTAATTTCATGGCTGCAATCACCATCTGCAGTGATTTTGGGGCCCCCCAAAATAAAGTCTGACAATTTTTCTACTGTTTCTCCATCTATTTCCCATGAAGTGATGGGACCAGATGCCATGATCTTCATTTTCTGCATGTTGAGCTTTAAGTCAACTTTTTCACTCTCCTCTTTCACTTTCATCAAGAAGCTTAGTTCCTCTTCACTTTCTGCCATAAGGGTGGTGTCATTTGCATATCTGAAGTTATTGATATTTCTCCTGACAATCTTGATTCCAGCTTGTATTTCTTCCAGCCCAGCGTTTCTCATGATGTACTCTGCCTATAAGTTAAATAAGCAGGGTGACAATATACAGCCTTGACGTACTCCTTTTCCTATTTGGAATCAGTCTGTTGTTCCATGTCCTGTTCTAACTGCTGCTTCCTGACCTGCATACAGATTTCTCAAGAGACAGGTCAGGTGGTCTGGTATTCCCATCTCTTTAAGAATTTTCCACAGTGTATTGTGACCCACACAGTCAAAGGCTTTGGCATAGTCAATAAAGCAGAAATAGATTTTTTTTCTGGAACTCTCTTGCTTTTTCCATGATCCAGTAGATGTTGGCAATTTGATCTCTGGTTCCTCTCCCTTTTTTAAAGGCAGCTTGAATGTCAGGGAGTTCACGGTTCACGTATTGCTGAAGCCTGGCTTGGAGAATTTTGAGAATTACTTTATGAGCGTGTGAGATGAGTGCAATTGTGTGGTAGTTTGAGCATTCTTTGGCATTGCCTTTCTTTGGGATTGGAATGAAAATGGACCTTTTCCAGTCCTGTGGCCACTGCTGAGTTTTCTAAATTTGCTGGCATACTGAGTGCCCCACTTTCACAGCATCATCTTTCAGGATTTGNTGCAGATGGTGATTGCAGCCATGAAATTAAAAGACACTTGCTCCTTGGAAGGAAAGTTATGAGCAACCTAGACAGCATATTAAAACACAGAGATAGTTTGTCAACAAAGGTCCGTCTAGTCGAGGCTATGGTTTTTCCAGTGATCATGTATGAATGTGATGTTTAGATTATAAAGAATGCTTAATGCCGAAGAATTGATGAATTTGGACTGTCGTGTTGGAGAAGACTCTTGAGAGTCCCTTGGACTTCAAGGACATCCATCCAGTCCATCCTAAAGGAGATCAGTCCTGAGTGTTCATTGCAAGGACTGATGTTGAAGCTGAAACTCCAATACTTTGGCCACCTGATGCGAAGAGCTGACTCAATTTAAAAGACCCTGATTCTGGGAGGGATTAGGGGCAGGAGGAGAAGGGGACGATAGAGGATGAGATGGCTGGATGGCATCACCGACTTGATTCAGGATATGAGTTTGCATAAACTCTGCAAGTTCATGATGGATAGGAAGGCCTGGTGTGCTGGGATTCATGGGGTCGCAAAGAGTCGGACATGACTGAGTGACTGAATTGAAGTTATAGAGCAATGGAATAAATTATCTTCAATAAATGGTGTTGGAAAATTTGTTTTCTAGTTCACATGGGGGTACCAGATATACTATCCCATAGTGTGCTACTTTGGCATGTTGATGAAAAAAAAAAAAAGCACAATGTGAGAGCTGTGAGTTAAGTTTTATTTGGGGCAAAATGAGGACTACAGCCTAGGAGACAGCATCTCAGATACCTCTCAGAAAGTGCCCTGAAGAGGTAGTAGGGAGGTCAGTATATTTGTGATTTTGGGGAAGAGGGAGTACCCAAAATCAATCACATATTTATTGCAGAAGGTTTCTGCTAGTCTTGTGATCTTTACTGCTCATTACAAGGAGCAGACATCACCATGAAGGATTTTAGTGCTTTCATAGATAGAAGGACATGCAAGAATGAGGCTCATAAAATCTTATCCTGAAAATATCTAACTCTCTGAAGACCCTTCTGCCATTTTTTCCCAGAACACAGAGTGTCTCACTCCTAATCTCCAAGCTGAACTCCTTTCAGGGGGGTTTTGAGATTCAATAGCTGAAGCAGCTCATAGTTTGATCCTTGTAGGGCTAGAAGGCAAATGCCAAGTTGTAGATGATATCATTTATGTGAAGTTGTAGAACAGCTAAAGTCATGATGACAGAAGTGAAGCCAGTGGATGCTTCTGGGTGTGTGGGTTGGGGAAGTTGCTATAAAGGGGCTTGAGGGAGCTCTATGAATGATGGAAACGTGCCGTTTCTTGATGGTGGTGTGTGTTACATCAAACTGGAGACTTGATATTTATGCATGTCACTCAATGTAGATTATAGCCTCAAAATTAAAAATGTCGGTTCTAAATAGCAAGGTCCTACTGTATAGCACAGGGAACTATTTTCAATGTCTTACAATAACCTATACTGGAAAATAGTCTGAAAAAGAATATAAGTATGTATATGCGTAGTTGAGTCACTTTGCCAGTACACCAGAAACTAACACAACGTTGCACATCCGCTGTATACCTCAATGAAAAGAAATCTCATCCATAGAAACCCACAGTATTTTCTCATCTCTTGATTCTTTTTCCTATGCTCTTTAAAGTGTTGGACAGCTTAGACCCACTATACTGAGCCTTTCAATAAATATGAGTTCCTTTTTATCACACCCATGCAAAGTCCTTCCTGTGTAGTTACCTTCCTTGTTGAACATGAGTTAGCAAGGTCCTACTGTATAGCACAGGGAACTATTTTCAATGTCTTACAATAACCTATACTGGAAAATAGTCTGAAAAAGAATATAAGTATGTATATGCGTAGTTGAGTCACTTTGCCAGTACACCAGAAACTAACACAACGTTGCACATCCGCTGTATACCTCAATGAAAAGAAATCTCATCCATAGAAACCCACAGTATTTTCTCATCTCTTGATTCTTTTTCCTATGCTCTTTAAAGTGTTGGACAGCTTAGACCCACTATACTGAGCCTTTCAATAAATATGAGTTCCTTTTTATCACACCCATGCAAAGTCCTTCCTGTGTAGTTACCTTCCTTGTTGAACATGAGTCGGGAATTCCTGGCAGGAGACAGTCACAGTATTCTTTCATTCTTGAAGCATTTGCTGACGGCTTGCTTTTGTGTAGTGAAAATGCAGGGGAGGCATTAATTATATCATGAGGCCCTTCAGAAGTAGAGTAGGCAAGATGTGGGAATTCAGGGAAGACTAGCAGAAGGTGGATAGAGAAGATGATTGACATCTCGCATGAGCTTTGGAATCAAGCCAGGAAAAGGCAAGTTGATTATTCTTCTCAGGAAAGAATTATCCTCATCTTTAAACATATAATTATTACCATTAACTGTCTCTAACCTGATAAATTTATTTCCTTTAAGTTTTGCACCTTTAAAAACCTATGAAGGACCCAAATGTTGTGTCTGATACAGATGTACATCTGCGGTGAATGCTGAATTTATTTCAGAAAGTGTTACTCTGTATGCTCTGATTCTAGCTGGCACTGCTGACACCATCAGTTCAATGCAGGCTTAATTTGTCTCTTCTCTGTGTTTCCTCCAATCAGTTTGATAAAGGCTACTCTTACAACATCCGGCACAGCTATGGAAAGGAAGGCAAGAGAACAGACTACACACCTTACAGCTGCATGAAGATCATCCTCACCAATGCACCAGGCCAAGGGGATTATCACGGTAAGGGCTTTCCCTGACAGGCCCGCAGTGCACAGGGACCCAGGAGCCCTGTGGGGACAGTGCAGCAGAGTGCGCTACTGAAGGGAGCGGGCTGGCGCTTCCTGTCCGTCATCAGGACAGGCCAGAGGCCCACTGGCTGTTACAGTTTGTTTTATTACTGAGCCGGGCCAGTAAGAGAACTTGGTCCCGCTGTGTTCTGCTTTGTGCTGAGCCAGGCTCTTCAGGCCTCCAGTTTCTTCACCTGCTGTTCTCTTTGTTATGCATGAGGTTTAAACAGCTGATAAAGCTTTTTAAATTTGAGTGCCTCAAATTTTACAAGGGTAGATTCATTAATTTTCTATCTGATTAACAAACAAAAGCTAAGTGAGGGATTTAACAAGTCATGATTTCACATATCTATCAGTTTGCCTATGTTGTAGGTTAAAAAAAAAGTTAATACCAGCCTAGATAGCATATTCAAAAGCNCTATCTATGTTAAATCTAACTTTCCTTCCAAGGAGTAAGAGTCTTTTAATTTCATGGCTGCAGTCACCATCTGCAATGATTTTGGAGCCCCCCAAAATAAAGTCTGACAGTAGCTTTCTTTATAGTCCAACTCTCACATCAATTCATGACTGCTGGAAAAACCATAGCTTTGACTAGATGGACCTTTGTTGGTAATGTAATGTCTCTGCTTTTTTAACATGCTCTCTAGGTCATTGCTTTTCTTCCAAGGAACAAGAGTCTTTTAACTTCATGGCTGCAACACCATCTGCAGTGATCCTGGAGCCCCCCAAAATAAAGTCTTTCACTGTTTCCATTGTTTCCCCATCTGTGTGCCATGACATGGTGGGACTGCAAGCTATGATCTTCATTTTCTGAATGTTGAGCTTTAAGCCAACTTTTTCACTCTCCTCATTCACTTTCATCAAGAGGCTCTTTAGTTTTTCTTCACTTTCTGCCCTAAGGGTGCTGTCATCTGCATATCTGAGGTTATTGATATTTCTCTTGGCAAACTTTATTCTAGCTTGTGCTTCATTCAGCCCAGTGTTTCTCATGATGTACTCTGCATATAAGTTAAATAGATAGGGTGACAATACACAGTACTCCTTGATGTACTCCATTCCCAATTTGGAATCAGTCTGTTGTTCCATGTCCAGTTCTAAGTGTTGCTTCTTGACCTGCATGCAGATTTCTCAGGAAGCAGATAAGGTAGTCTGGTATTCCAATCCCTTTAAGAATTTTCCACAGTTTATTGTGATCCACACAGTCAAAGGCTCTGGTAGTCAATAAAGCAGAAAGAGATACTTTTTTGAAACTCTCTTGCTTTTTTGATGATCCACTGGATGTTGGCAATTTGATCTCTGGTTCCTCAGCCTTTTCTAAATCCAGCTTGAACATCTGGAAGTTTACAATTCATAGATTGTTGAAGGCTGGCTTGGAAAATTTTGAGCATTACTTATACTAGCATGTGAGACAAGTGCAATTGTGTGGTAGTTTGAGCATTCTTTGGCATTGCCTTTTTTGGGATTGGAATAAAACTGACCTTTTCCAGTCCTGTGGCCACTGCTGAGTTTTCCAAATTT
>SJXQ01003256.1:247547-318399 GCA_006408695.1 Aepyceros melampus
CTGGCTTGGAAAATTTTGAGCATTACTTATACTAGCATGTGAGACAAGTGCAATTGTGTGGTAGTTTGAGCATTCTTTGGCATTGCCTTTTTTGGGATTGGAATAAAAACTGACCTTTTCCAGTCCTGTGGCCACTGCTGAGTTTTCCAAATTTGCTGGCATATTGAGTGCGGCACTTTCACAGCATCATCTTTCAGGATTTGAAATAGCTCAAAAGGAATTCCATCACCTCCACTAGCTTTGTTCATAAAGATGCTTCCTAAGGACCACTTGACATCGCACTCCAGGGTCTAGGTGATTGACCACACCATCATGGTTATCTGGGTTGTGAAAATCTTTTTTGTACAGTTCTTCTGTGTATTCTTGCCACCTCTTGTTAATATCTCCTGCTTCTGTTAGGTCCATATTGTTTCTGTCCTTTATTAAGCCCATCTTTGCATGAAATGTTCCCTTGGTAGCTCTAATTTTCTTAAAGAGATCTTTAGTCTTTCCCATTCTATGGTTTTCCTCTATTTCTTTGGACTGATTACTGAGAAAGACTTTCTTATCTCTCTTTGCTATTCTTTGGAACTCTACATCAAATGAAAGTATCTTTCCTTCTCTCCTTTGCCCTTCGTTTCTCTTCTTTTCACAGATATTTGTAAGGCCTCCTTCAGTTCAGTTCAGTCGCTCAGTCGTGTCTGACTCTTTGCGACTCCATGAATCGCAGCACGCCAGGCCTCCCTGTCCATCACCATCTCCCGGAGTTTACTTAGACTGACGTCCATCGAGTCAGTGATGCCATCCAGCCATCTCATCCTCTGTCGTCCCCTTCTCCTCCTGTCCCCAGTCCTTCTCAGCATCAGAGTCTTTTCCAGTGAGGCAACTCTTCGCATGAGTTGGCCAAAGTACTGGAGTTTCAGCTTCATCATCATTCATTCCAGAGAAATCCTAGGGCTAATCTGCTTCAGAATGAACTGGTTGGATCTCCTTGCAGTCCAAGGGACTCTCAAGAGTCTTCTCCAACACCACAGTTCAAAAGCATCAATTCTTCGGTGCTCAGCCTTCTTCACAGTCCAACTTTCACATCGATACATGACCACAGGAAAAACCATAGCCTTGACTAGACGCACCTTAGTCGGCAAAGTAATGTCTCTGCTTTTGAATATACTATCTAGGTTGGTCATAACTTTTCTTCCAAGGAGTAAGCGTCTTTTAATTTCATGGCTGCAGTCACTATCTGCAGTGATTTTGAAGCCCCCCAAAATAAAGTCTGACACTGTTTCCACTGTTTCCCCATCTATTTCCCATGAAGTGATGGGACCAGATGCCATGGTCTTCGTTTTCTGAATGTTGAGCTTTAAGCCAACTTTTTCACTCTCCTCTTTCACTTTCCTCAAGAGGCTTTTTAGTTCCTCTTCACTTTCTGCCATAAGGGTGTTGTCATCTGCATATCTGAGGTTATTGATATCTCTCCTAGCAATCTTGATTCCAGCTTGTGTTTCTTCCAGTCAAGCCAACCATTTTTCCTTTTTTATTTCTTTTTCTTGGGGATGATCATGATCACTGCCTCCTGTACAATACACGAACCCTTGCCCATAGTTCTTCAGGCACTCTGTCTATCAGATGTTATCCCTTGAATCTATTTGTCACTTCTTCTGTATAGTTGTAATGGATTTGATTTAGGTCAAAGCTGAATGGTCTAGTGCTTTCCCCTACCTTATTTAATTTAAGTCTGAATTTTGCCATAAGGAGTTCATTATCTGAGCCACAATCAGCTCCCAGTCATGTTTTTGCTGACTGTATAGTGCTTCTCCATCTTTGGTTTCAAAGAATATAGTCAATCTGATTTCGGTGTCGACCATCTGGTGATGTCCATGTATAGAGTCTTGTCTTGTGTTATTGGAAGAGAGTGTTTGCTATGACCAATGCATTCTCTTGGCAAAACTCTATTAACCTTTACCCTGCTTTTTTCTGTATTCCAAGGCCAAATTTGCCTTTTACTCCATATATCTCTTGACTTTGTACTTCTTTTCCAGTCCCCTATAATGAAAAGGACATCTTTTTTGGGTGCTAGTTCCAGAAGATCTTGTAGGTGTTCATAGAACCGTTCAGCTTCAGCTTTTTCGGCATTACTGGTTGGGGCATAGAGTTGAATCACTGAAATAGTGATTTTGTTACCTTAAAAGCAGGATTTTGTATTTCTTCTTTCTGTTATTTTATCTAATTTATTCCTGCCCATTCTCCTTTTTAAAATTTTGTTTTTAGTTTAAACTCGATCAGTAGAAAATAATACATAGCTGACTCTTAAACTGCAAGGATACGAACTCCAAGGGTCCATCTTGCATGTGGATTTTTTTCCAACAAACATATTCAGTAGCACAAGATCCGAGGTTGGTTGTGTATGAGCATGTGGAATCTTGGGTATGGAAGCCCAGCCAATGGACTTGGGTACCTGCAGACTTTAGTATCCTGGGCAGGTCCTAGAACCAGTCCCCACAGATACTGAGGGCTCGCTGTACTTAGCAAACATACAGGAAGCTTATATTGTTTGTTAGATACACTGATCTACTCTCTCTTTTTTAAATGAATAATCTTTGGGTTTTTTTGAGCAGTTTTTGGTCCACAACAATACTGAGCAAGAGATAGAGTTCTTAGGTGAACTCTGCCCTCCATGTGCTTAGCTGTCCCATATTGCCATGGTCTGTGGCAGAGCTTGTCCCTGTGAGCTGAAGATGTGCTGTCTGCAGCTGTCGGGTGTAGCTGGTTGTGGGTATCATTTCTGTCTCTGGTGAGTGCTAAGGCGCTCTCCTGTGTTGTTGACTCTCCTGCAGAACCCGTCCGGCTTGATAGAGGTGTGGAAGTTGCCGGCTGTGGGGCCAGGACTTCTCTTTGTGGCTCTGTCGGGTGTTTCCTCATGTGTTTTGCTACTCTGTTGTTAAATGCATGCACATTACAGATGGTGATGTCTTCTTGGAGTATTCACCCCTTATTGTTATGTAAAGACCCTTTTTATCCTACATAAACCCTGTGCTCTGAGGTCTACTCTGAAAGTAATATATACTCCCATTTGCTTTGGTTTGTGTTAGCATGGTGTATCTTTCTCTTCCTGGTGTATCTTTCTCTTCCATTCCTTTTAATCCATGTGTGTCTTTAAAGTGGCTTTTTTGTATACAACGTACAGTTGAGTCTTGATTTTGATCCACTCTGACATTTTTTTTTTTTTTTAATGCGTGACCATGGAGAAGGAAATGCCAACCCACTCTAGTATTCTTTCCAGGAGAATCTCGTGGGCAGAGGAGCCTGGTGGGCTGCTGTCTATATGGTTGCACAAAGTTGGACATGACTGACGTGACTTAGCATGCATGCATGCATTGGAGGAGAAAATGGCACCCCACTCCAGTGTTCTTGCCTGGAGAGTCCCAGGGACAGGGGAGCCTGGGGGGCTGCCATGTATGGGGTCGCACAGAGTTGGACATGACTGAAGCGACTTAGCAGCAGTAGCAGCATCATGTTTAAAGTAAGGATTGGTATCGTTGGGTTAATGCAGCTGTATTTATTACTGTTTTTTATTTGTTGTCCCTTTTCTTTGTTTCTATTTTTGTCTTCCATACTTTTTCTGCCTTTTGTGATTTTAACTGAGCATTTTATATGATTCCATTTTTTTTTCTTTTTAACATATCTGTTATACTTATTTTATTACTTTCTAGATGGTTTTACTTTTAAGGAGTTTTCACATATATGTACAACTCATCTGTCTCTTTTTGGGTCACCATGTCAGGCACAAGTAATGCAAGTGCCTTATAATAACATTGTCTCTACTTCGCTTGTATCCTTCTGTCATTCATTTCATTTATAATAAGAATATATAAATACATGCAGATAGGTTCATAAACCTACATAATAGAATACATGGTTCCCATTGCTTTGAACAAACTTTTATCTGTTAGATTAGTTATGAATAAGAAAAGCAAAGGTTTATATATTACCTTTCCTGTTCTTTGATGTTCAGATTTTCTTTGGGTAGATCTGAATTTCTGGTTTATATCATTTTACTTGTCTTTGAAGAACTTCCTTTAATGTTTCTTGCCCTGGAGATCTGGAAACATATTACTTCAATTTTTGTTTGTCAGAGAAACTCCTTATTTCTCTGTCTCTTTTTAAGGAGAATTTTGTAGGGTACACAGTTCTGAGTTTGAGGAAGTTTTTTCTCTACACAGTTTAACTGTTTCATTCCACTCCCTTCTTGCCTAGTTTCTGAAGATGAGTTCAATAAAAGTTTTTTCTTTGTGGGTAAGATGTTTCTCCTTTAGCTTCTTTTAAGATTTTCCTTTGTCACTGATTTTCTAAACTATTAATATACTAAACTATAATAATATAATGTAATATAATATGCCTCACTATCTTCTATTGGCATTTATCCTGCCTGGGCTTGGTGTTCTCTGAGATTCCTGGATCTGTGGTTTGGTATCTAATGTTAATTTGGAGGAAATTCTCTGTCATTATTGCTCCTGTTCCTTTTTCTCTCCTCCTCCTGGGATTCCAGTTGTCATATATGACACCTTTGCTATTCAGTTCTTGGCTATTTTGTTCTTGTTTTTTTTCCCCCAATCTTTTTTCCTGTTTTTGCTTTTGGAAATTTCTATTGACGTATCCTGAAGCATAGAGTTTGTTTCCTCAGCTGTGTCTGCTAAGTCCAACAAAGGCACTCTTCATTTCTGTTAGTGTTTTGATCCTGATGCCTCGCTTTTTGGTTCTCCCTTAGAATTTCCATCTGTCTGCTCATATTACGCATCTGTGCGTGCATGTTGTCTACTTTTTCCAGCAGAGCCTGCAGCATGTTGATCATAGTTAATTTAAGTTTCCAGTCTGATAATGCCAACAGGCTGCCATATCTGACTTTGGTTCTGACATGTGTTCAGTCTCTTCATATTGTAATTTTTTGTTGAAACGTAGATGTGACATACAGGGTGTACAGAAATGTAGTACATTCGCCTATAGTGATGTGCTAGTGAGCAGGAGGAGGATGACTGTAGCCATTGTGTAGTGATCCTGTGAACTTCATGAGTGATTCTCAGCTTCCCTGCTTCCAAGGGAACAGAGTGGTCAGAGGAGGCGGGAGCTGGGCATTTCCATTCCCCCAGACAGGTGAGACTCAGGTGAGATGGTTTCTCCTGAGGGCAGCCTTGCTAAACAGAGCAGAGTGCTCCAGAGTATTTAAGGATGGTGCCTTTGCTTATCCCCATGCCAGAACATGAGTGGGTTTCTCTGTTACATGCTGTGAGCACATAGTAGGGCCCCTGACATTCAGCTGTACCATGTGGCCTCTGGCAGGTTGCCTGGGAGTTCTGTGTCTCAGATTCATCCACACAGAGACCAGAAATCTGTCAGTTCCAGGGTAGGAGTTCCTATGCCAGGGCTGGTTCCTGCAGAGATTTCTGCTCTGGTGTGTTGTGGTTCTCTGTGTCTGCCTCTCTCTCTAATTTTGGCGGGCAGTGCCTTGCCCTGTGACCTCATTTCTCTGATGGCTCTGAGTGGAGTTGTTGATTTCCAGTCTGTTCAGCTTTTTACTTGTTAGGATGAAGTGAAAACTTCTTTGCTCTTTCTGTGTCAGGCTGGAAACCTGAAGTCTCTATCCTTTCAGGTTTGTGTAATTTGCACAGCTCTGTAGTCCCCTAGGTTGACAGCATTTCATTAACCAGTGCTGCCAGGAATGATTGTTCAGCCAATCTTGAGTCGATATAGGTAGAACTGTATCCAGACTGTTTATCCATTCCTTCCACAAATGTGTGCTGGGCAGTTTTGTTCAAGACTTGCCTGGAACACCATGAGTTGTATCTACATTCCCTTTACCTTCAGTTACCTTGTGAGTTCAGCCCTTTCGAGTTTGGGAGGTTGTTAGACGATAAAAGCAAAGTTCGGAGTTACTAAATTCTATTTCCTCTCTGTCATTTGTCAAAAATAACACCAGCTTCCCACTCCCGAGGTGGCTTGTTTCTTCTGTTTTCTTATTGTTGTGAGCAAAGCTTTGAAAGGCTTTTTGTCTTTGGTTTCTTCTTTCTGACCTTTTCATATAGGCATGGGCAGTATTTCAAGTGCAATTTGGACAATTCAGTTAATCTGTCTCTTGTTGGTGTCTTTTAATAATTCTTGTGGCTCAGACAGCAAAGAATCTGCCTGCAGTGCGGGGGACGTGGGTTGGGAAGATCCCCTGGAGAAGGGAACGGCTGCACACTCCACTATTCTGTCCTGGAGAATTCCATGGACTGTATAGTCCATGGGGTTGCAAAGAGTTGGACATGACTGAGCAACTTTCACTTTTAATAATTCTGGACTTAACTAAGCCTCATTTCCTTCTCATTGGGATCCTTTGCAGTTTCATTATAAGACTTTTTTTTAGAATAATAATGTTGGCTAACCCATGTTGAGGTGTGCTTCCTGTATGCTGGGAGTGTGGAACGGCTTTATATACCGTTCTCACAGGAGCTCTGCTACATATTTCCCATGCTGACAGAGAGTGAAGCTGAGTCAGCAACAAGGTGCAGACATGCACATAGCCCCCCAGTCCTTAGCTGGAAACCCAAGACTCAGATGCAGGAAGGGCAGCTCCAGACTCAACCACATGCTGGGCACCTGCTCATCACACTGCCTAGTACTAAACAGTGTTATGGTGCTGATCTTACTAAAATGCACACTGTCATGAATTTTGTCACTTTCATAATTTATAGGAATCCGGTCTTATCATGTGTGCTTTTATTCGTAGTTAAGGCTTTTGGTACCACATTTGTTTAGCTTCTGGGCTTTTTCCCATTATTTTTGTTGCAGCCAATTTCCCATTGATGTCATTAATAATGCACAGTTGTTTCTAATTAACTTACAGGTCCATCAGCTGTGATTGAAAAAAATTGCCCTGGCTTCCTGTGTCAACTTTTAAATAAAATATGTTGACTTCTCATTGTAGTTTCTTATTAAAATATCTACAATTTCCTAGAGTTTGGCATATACAGCTTTTAGATATTTTCTGTGTTCTTGTTTATGCCATTGTTTTTAGTAGTCCATCTTTATTTTTCTTATGAAATAATAGAGAGATTCCGTATACCTCCTATAACTCATTTTTCTGTGAAGTATTTTCCTGTTTGTTCGTCTCATTTCTATCTGGGATTCCTCTAACTTTGTATGGATTCTGCACTTTGGGTTCAGTTCAGTTCAATCGCTCAGTCGTGTCCGACTCTTTGCAACCCCATGAACCGAAGCACGCCAGTCCTCCCTGTCCATCACCAACTCCTGGAGTTCACTCAAACCCATGTCCATTGAGTCGATCATCCAACCATCTCATCCTCTGTCGTCTTCTTCTCCTCCTGCCCTCAATCTTTCACAGCATCAGGCTCTTTTCAAATGAGTCAGCTCTTTGCATCAGGTGGCCAAAGTATTGGAGTTTCAGCTTCAGCATCAGTCCTTCCAGTGAATATTCAGGACTGATTTCCTTTAGGATGGAATGGTTGGATCTCTTTGCTGTCCAAGGGACTCTCAAGAGTCTTCTCCAACACCATAGTTCAAAAGCATCAATTGTTCGGTGCTCACCTTTCTTCATAGTCCAACTCTCACATCCATGCACGACCACTGGAAAAACCATAGCCTTGACTAGATGGACCTTTGTTGACAAAGTAATGTCTCTGCTTTTCAATATGCTGTCTAGGTTGGTCACAACTTTTCTTCCAAGGAGTAAGCTTCTTTTAATTTCATGGCTGCAATCACCATCTGCAGTGATTTTGGAGCCCAGAAAAATAAAGTCTGACACTGCTTCCACTATTTCCCTATCTATTTGCCATGAAGTGATGGGACCGGACAACATGATGTTAGTTTTCTGAATGCTGAGCTTTAAGCCAACTTTTTCACTCTCCTCTTTCACCATCAAGAGGCTCTTTAGTTCTTGTTCACTTTCTGCCATAAGGGTGGTGTCATCTGCATATCTGAGATAACTGATATTTCTCTCAGCAATCGTGATTCCAGCCTGTGCTTCCCTCCAGCACAGCATTTCTCATTATGTACTCTGCATATAAGTTAAATAAGCAGGGTGCCAATATACAGCCTTGACGTACTCCTTTTCCTGTTTGGAACCAGTCTGTTGTTCTATGTCCAGTTCTGATTATTGCTTCCTGACCTGTATACAGTTTTCTCAAGAGGCAGGTCAGGTGGTCTGGTATTCCCATCTCTTTCAGAATTTTCCACAGTTGATTGTGATCCACACAGTGAAAGGCTTTGGAATATCAATAAAGCAGAAATAGATGTTTTTCTGGAACTCTCTTGCTTTTTCAATGATCCATTGGATGTTAACAATTTGATCTCTGGTTTCTCTGTCTTTTCTAAAACCATATTGAACATCTGGAAGTTCATGGTTCACGTATTGCTGAAGCCTGGCTTGGAGAATTTTAAGCATTACTTTACTAGCATGTAAGATGAGTGCAATTGTGTGGTAGTTTGAGTATTCTTAAAAACAGACTTCCCTGGTAGTTCAGACGGTAAAGCATCTGCCTACAATGTGGGAGACCCAGGTTCAATCCCTGGGTCGGGAAGATCCCCTGGAGAAGGAAATGGCAACCCACTCCAGTATTCTTGCCTGGAGAATTCCATGGATGGAGGAGCCTGGTGGGCTATTGTCCAAGGGGTTTCCCCCCCAAGAGTTGGACACGATTGAGCAACTTCACATTCACATTAACTTTTGAACATTCTTTGGCACTGCGTTTCTTTGGGATTGGAATAAAAACTGATTGTTTCCAGTCCTGTGGCCACTGCTGAGTTTTCCAAATTTGCTGGCATATTGAGTGCAGCACTTTCACAGCATCATCTTTTAAGATTTGAAATAGCTCAACTGGTGTTCCATCACCTCCACTAGCTTTGTTCGTAGTGATGTTTCCTAAGGCCCATTTGACTTCACATTCCAGGATGTCTGGCTCTAGGTGAGTGATCATACCATCATGATTATCTGGGTCATGAAGATCTTTTTTGTACGGTTCTTCTGTGTATTCTTGCCATCTCTTCTTAATATCTTCTGCTTTTGTTAGGTCCATACCATTTCTGTCCTTTATGGAGCCCATCTTTGCATGAAATGTTCCCTTGGTATCTCTAATTTTCTTGAAGAGATTTATAGTCTTTAATTTTCTAGTCTTTCCCATTCTGTTGTTTTCCTCTATTTCTTTGCATTGATCACTGAGGAAGGTTTTCTTATCTCTCCTTGCTCTTCTTTGGAACTCTGCATTCAAATAGGTATATCTTTCCTTTTCTCCTTTGCTTTTTGTTTCTCTTCTTTTCACAGCTATTTGTAAGGCCTCCTCAGATAGCCATTTTGCTTTTTTGCATTTCTTTTTCTTGGGGATGGTCTTGATCCCTGTCTCCTGTACAATGTGATGAACCTCGGTCCATAGTTCATCGGGTACTCTGTCTATCATATCTAGTCCCTTAAATCTATTTCTCACTTCCACTGTGTAGTCATAAGGAATTTGATTTACGTCATACCTGAATGGTCTAGTGGTTTTCTCCACCTTCTTTAATTTCAGTCTGTATTTGGCAATAAGGAGTTCATGATCTGAGTCATAGTCAGCTCCTGGTTTTGTTTTTGCTGACTGTATAGAGCTGCTCCATCTTTGGCTGCAAAGAATATAATCAAATCTGATTTCGATGTTGACCACCTGGTGATGTCCATTTGTAGAGTCTTCTCATGTGTTGTTGAAAGATGGTGTTTGCTATGACCAGTGTGTTGTCTTGGCAAAACTCTATTAGCCTTTGTCCCGCTTCATTCTGTACTCCAAGGCCAAATTTGCCTGTTACTCCTGGTGTTTCTTGACTTCCTACTTTTGCATTCCAGTCCCCTGTAATGAAAAGGACATCTTTTTTGCATATTATTTTTAGAGGGTCTTGTAGTTCTTCATAGAACTGTTCAACTTGAGCTTCCTCAGTGTTACTGGTCGGGGCATAGACTTGGATTACTGTGATATTGAATGGTTTGCCCTGGAGACGAACAGCGATCATTGTGTCGTTTTTCAGATTGCACCCAAGTACTGCATTTCGGACTCTTTTGTTGGCCATGATGGCTACTCCATTTCTTCTGAGGGATTCCTGCCCGCAGTAGTAGATATAATGGTCATCTGACTTAAATTCACCCGTTCCAGTCCATTTTAGTTCGCTGATTCCTAGAATGTCAACATTCACAGAACAGAGATCATTCTGTCGTTTTTGAGATTGCATCCAAGTACTGCATTTCGGACTCTCTTGTTGACCATGATGGCTACTCCATTTCTTCTGAGGGATTCCTGCCCGCAGTAGTAGATATAATGGTCATCTGAGTTAAATTCACCCGTTCCAGTCCATTTTAGTTCGCTGATTCCTAGAATGTCAACGTTCACTCTTGCCATCTCCTGTTTGACCACTTCCAATTTGCCTTGATTCATGAACCTGACATTCCAGGTTCCTATGCAATATTGTTCTTTACAGCATCGGACCTTGTTTCTGTTAGACCTCCCGGTCTTTGCCCAGGACCCGTCGTCGCCAAGATCACCGAGACTCAGACTCGATGCAATTAGCAAGAGGATTTATTAAGCCGACGCGCCGGGGTTCAATCTCCACCTGAGGAGATGAACCCCGAACAATTGTTACAGAGCAGTTTATAAGCAAAAAATCATAAACAGGTGCAGTTGAGATGGAGTGTTTTGATTGGTTCACAAACTTTGGCCTTTTCGGGGATAGGTTCATTCGTTATTAGGCCTAAATAGCTAACTAACCTACAATTATGCTGCTTTAGTTGAATGGCCCGAGGCAATCAACTTTTAGCTTGACTCTTGGGGGCTGTATTCTTAAGATGCGAGTATGATCCCCCTCTGTGTTTTTCTTTCCTCTTAAGACAATAGCCCTGATTTAAGATTAACAAAGAGCTCGTGGGTGCAGGTCTGTTTCTTTAGAGCCCCTTATAAATTTTTAACCTTTCTCCTTGTTCCCTGGAATGCTCCCGAAGAAGTCAGAAGACACTGTTCTCATACCTATGTCCCTAGTGGCGCCTCTCATGGTAGACTGATTACAGGCTAGGGAACAAATCAGGGTTAGAAACAATTTTTACAACCTCAGGCTGCTCAGGCTGGTCTCCACATTTCTATCACCAGTCACATCCACAACTGGGTATTGTTTTTGCTTTGGCTCCATCCCTTCATTCTTTCTGGAATTATTTCTCCACTGATCTCCGTAGCATAGTGGGCACCTACTGACCTGGGGAGTTCCTCTTTCGGTATCCTATCATTTTGCCTTTTCATTCTGTTCATGGGGTTCTCAAGGCAAGAATACTGAAGTGGTTTGACATTCCCTTCTCCAGTGGACCACATTCTGTCAGACCACTCCACCATGATCCATCTGTCCTGGGTGGCCCCACGGGCATGGCTTAATCTCACTGAGTTAAACAAGGCCGTGGTCCTAGTGTGACCAGATTGACTAGTTTTCTGTGACTATGGTTTCAGTGTGTCTGCCCTCTGATTCCCTCTTGTAACACCTACCATCTTACTTGGGTTTCTCTTACCTTGGACATGGGATACCTCTTCACAGCTGCTCCAGCAAAGCGCAGCCACTGTTCCTTACCTTGGATGAGGGGTATCTCCTCACTGCCACCCCTCCTGACCTTGAATGTGGAATAGCTCCTCTAGACCCTCCTGCGCCCATGGAGCCACTGCTCCTTGGACTTACGGTTGCTCCTCCCTGCTGCCACCCCTGGCCTCAGGCATGGAGCTGCTCCTCCCTGCTGCTGCCCCTGGCCTCGCACGTGGGGCAGCTCCTTTCGGCTGCTCCAGCGCTGTGGCAGCCTGGTACTCTCGGCTGCCACTGCTGACCTTGGACGTAGGGTAACTCCTCTTGGCCGCCACCCCTCGGGCATGGGGTCCTCCCATCTTCAAGCTCAGTGATAAATTATATATAGTATATTCTCAATGTATGCACATCAATCATATTTCTATATATTAGCAATACGTAGTGCAAAATAAAATTTACAAAAGCAATACCATTAATAATAGCATCCAAAAACATAGTAATAATAAATATAAAGATTAAAATGTGGAAAATCTCTACATGTAAATATTATATGCAGTGTGATCCTAATACCTCACCTAAAGTTACATCTCCTTCTAAAGATCTGTAAATCCAGCAACTGGTAATAACAGCATAGCAAGGGCCAAGACTCTACTGTCATGCCTCAAAGAAAACTATAAGCTGTTTGCTGCAAATTAGCTAATATATACCCATTCCTTTTGAACTATGGTGTTGGAGAAGACTCTTGAGAGTCCCTTGGACTGCAAGGACATCCAACCAGTCCATTCTGAAGGAGATCAACCCTGGGATTTCTTTGGAAGGAATGATGCTAAAGCTGAAGCTCCAGTACTTTGGCAACCTCATGCGAAGAGTTGACTCATTTGAAAAGACCCTGTTGCTGGGAAGGATTGGGGGCAGGAGGAGAAGGGGATGACCGAGGATGAGATGGCTGGATGGCATCATGGACTCGATGGATGTGAGTCTGAGTGAACTCCGGGAGTTGGTGATGGACAGGGAGGCCTGGCGTGCTGCGATTCATGGGGTCACAAAGAGTCAGACTCGACTGAGTGACTGAACTGAACTGAACTGAAAGCCATTCCACAATCGAAAGAGCTTTGACAGGAATAGATGCATATTTGAGTATGGAATTCTTGTCCTGTCCATACGGTTCGTCCAGAACCAATATCCACAAACTGGAATAGGACCTTATATAACATCATGTCTGATGCTCTCTAGCAATCAGATAAGGGAGTGGAGGATTGACCATGGGATTTACTAGTTACATAAAAACAGAATCAACACACAGCTTCAAGTCAGACAGAGCATTGGAAGGCTAAAGGTCCATTGAAAGCACAGTTGGAGATCCATCTCAAGAGTTAATACTACAACATGATGCCATCTTCCAAGTTATAGTGTATCCTTTAAACCAATAACCTTTATATGGTGCTGTGTCTTCAACAGATAGAATACATGGGTTTGGAAACCAAAGGATGAGACAGGAGTGACCCTTCTTACCATCATTTCCAGCAACCAACTTGGGATATGCATGCCTTCTTTCAGAGTAACTCTTGATTTAAGAAAATCTTGTCTATAAAGAACAAAAGCATACACCAAGGGGCACAACATCTCTTTAGATGAATCAAGATGAGCTATTTACTTTGTCCAACAGAAGAGGGGAGCACCATGACCCACACGTCGGGGGTGGCCCCCATGGTGTGGCCTAGTTTCATTGAATTATACAAACTGTGGTCCATGTGATCAGATTGGCTGATTGTCTGTGATTGTGGTTTCCGTCTGTCCGCTCTCTGGTGTCCTCTCTCAGTGCCTACTGTCTGACTTGGGTTTCTCTCACCTTGGGTGTGGGGTGTCTCTTCATGGCTGCTCCAGTAACGCACAGCCACTGTTCCTTACCTTGGACGTGGGGTAGCTCCTCTCGGCCGCCGCCCCTAACCTTAGATGTGGGTAAGTAGGCATAAAATTAACATCTGTAAATGATGTGAGATTTTTATATTTCCTAGTGTTTTCACATTTTTTCTTTTCATTTGTGCCATCTATCTTCCTTTATGCTTTTATGTATTTTTGTAAACCAGAAAAAATATGTGCAATTGAAAGATTGAATGAAATTTTTAGATAAAATGTTTCATAGCTACTTGGTGATTATTTCAGGTTGTTAGCAAGTAGCATGATTAAAGCTGTTCCCCTTCCTAATGAGTGGGAGGCTTCTCCTGAGAACGGTGAAAGCTTTGTTTCACTCTCAAGCCTGTAGTGCCCTGATAACGCACAGCTCAGCTGTCACTTAGATGAAGAGAGGAAAGCAGCTGCACCCATGGGCAATTAACACTTTTATTAATAGGCTGTTGGACAGTTGAGGGGTGCTCAGGAGTCTCTCGAGCAAGGTGGTGTGTTGAGTCTGGGTGGATAACCTGCTGTTGTGCTGCTTGTCGTTGCCAGGGTGCCCGTTCCGACACAGCGACCCCGAGCTGCTGAGGCAGAAACTGCAGGCCTACAAGATCCCTCCTGCAGGGATCACCCAGGTAGGTCGGATCCTCCCGGCAGTCTCAACAACGAGACAGTGGACAGGCCCTCGGTTGCATGTCATGTTCTAGCAGGGATGCTGTGTACTGCCTGCTTGGCCTCACACAGCAGCCCCTCTTCTAAGTGAATTAGGCCAAAGCTTTGGCTTCTCTGGTTTAGATTCCTTGGATATTCTAGTTCTTCTCTCTGCTAGGCAACATTTTTGTGTAATAAAGCTGAAACCCCCCCTTTCTTTCCCCCTCCCTCTCTATTTGCTTTACTATCTCAATGGGGGGCATTTTAGAAAATAAGATTTTAGAGGAATGCATTGAAGCTTANTCTAGTCCTGTGGCCACTTAAGTGAAAAAAAAATTTTTTTTTAATAGAAGAGAGAAACAATGAGTGTCAGTTGTGACTCTGAGCTCAGCTGCAGGGTTGGGGGCTAGAATTAATGCCACACACCTTCCACTTACAAGTTTATTCCAAAAGAAGAGACATACCTTTAACCTCGACTTGCTTCATTTCCATGAAGAAATACGTCTAGGCTGAAGAAAGTTAAATTGTACTGGATGCTATGATGTGATATACAGATTCCTCTTCAGGACTGAAGGGCTTATTCTCCTAGTTTCTGGGAGAACTATCAGCATCCAACTATCAAGTGTGAGCCCTTGCCTCTGTTGAAGGGAATGAACTCAATCAAGGTTATGTTCCCTTCTCAGGGCAGCTCGTATCTGCGATGTGGGGATATGAAGGCCATGATGCCCTGGCCTAATCGGGGAAAACTCAGAAGCTCTATTCCAGCTTCAGAGCTCCAACTTCCCTTTCCCCAATTCTGCATCCTTCTGTTCTTTTCCACAAGTGGACACACCAAGGATGTCCCTGATAAACCTCCAACATACTAGTCTTGGCTTCAGAATCTGCTTCCCTTGAAATCAAGATTGTAGGGGTTGCTTGAGAACCCCATGAACAGTATGAAAAGGCAAAATGATAGGATAGCAAAAGAGAAACTCCCCAGGTCAATAGGTGCCATCCATATATATGCATTAGTATACTGTATTGGTGTTTTTCTTTCTGGCTTACTTCACTCTGTATAATAGGCTCTAGTTTCCTCCACCTCATTAGAACTGATTCACATGTATTTTTTTTAATGGCTGAGTAATACTCCATTGCATATATGTAACACAGCTTTCTTATCCATTCATCTGCTGATGAACATTTAGGTTGCTTTCATGTCCTGGCTATTGTAAACAGTGCTGAGATGAACATTGGGGTTCACGTGTCTCTTTCAATTCTTGTTTCTTTGGTGTGTATGCCCAGCAGTAGGATTGCTGGGTCATAAGGCAGTTCTAGTTCCAGTTTTTTAAGGAATCTCCACACTGTTCTCCATAGTAGCTGTACTAGTTTGCATTCCCACCAACAGTGTAAGAGGGTTCCCTTTTCTCCACACCCTCTCCAGCATTTATTGCTTGTAGACTTTTTGATGGCTGCCATTCTGACTGGTGTGAAATAGTACCTCATTGTGGTTTTGATTTGCATTTCTCTGATAATGAGTGATGTTGAGCATCGTTTTCATGTCTTTGTTAGCCATCTGTATGTCTTCTTTGAAGAAATGTCTATTTAGTTCTTTGGCCCATTTTTTGATTGGGTCGTTTATTTTTTCTGGAATTGAGCTGCAGGAATTGCTTGTATATTTTTGAGTTTAGTTGTTTGTCAGTTGCTTCATTTGCTATTATTTTCTTCCATTCTGAAGGTTGTCTCTTCATCTTGCTTATAGTTTCCTTTGTTGTGCAGAAGCTTTTAATTTTAACTAGGTCCCATTCATTTATTTTTGCTTTTATTTCCAATATTCTGGGAGGTGGGTCTTCTAAGGGGAAAGTTCATAGCAATACAGGCATACCTCAAGAAACAAGAAAAAAGTCAAATGAATAACTGAACTCTACATCTAAAGCAACTAGAAAAGGAGGAAATGAAGAACCCCAGGGTTAGTAGAATGAAAGAAATCTTAAAAATTAGGGCAGAAATCAATGCAAAAGAAAGAAAAGAGACCATAGAAAAATCAACAAAGTCAAAAGCTGGTTCTTTGAAAGGATAAATAAAACTGACAAACAATTAGCCAGACTCATCAAGAAACAAAGGGAAAATAATCAAGTCAATAAAATTAGAAATGAAAATGGAGAGATCACAATAGACAACACAGAAATACAAAGGATCATAAGAGACTACTGTCAGCAATTATATGCCAATAAAATGGACAATGTGGAAGAAATGGACAAATTCTTAGAAAAATACAACTTTCCAAAGCTGAACCAGGAAGAAATAGAAAATCTTAACAGACCCATCACAAGCATGGAAATTGAAACTGTAATCAGAAATCTTCCATCAAACAAAAGCCCAGGTCCAGATGGCTTCACAGCTGAATTCTACCAAACATTTAGAGAAGAGCTAACACCTATCCTACTCAAACTCTTCCAGAAAATTGCAGAGGAAGATAACCTTCCAAATTCATTCTATGAAACCACCATCACCCTAATACCAAAACCAGACACAGATGCCACAAAAAAAGAAAGCCATAGGCCAATATCACTGATGAACATAGGTGCAAAAATCCTTAACAAAATTGTAGCAAACAGAATCCAAGAACACATTAAAAAGATCATACACCATGACCAAGTGGGCTTTATCCCAGGGATGCAAGGATTCTCCAATATCTGCAAATCAATCGATGTAATACATCACATTAACAAATTGAAAAATAAAAGCCATGTGATTATCTCAATAGATGCAGAGAAAGCCTTTGACAGAATTCAACATACATTTATGATAAAAAAAAAAAAATCTCCAGAAAGCAGGAATAAAGGGAACATACCTCAACATAATAAAAGCTATATATGACAAACCTACAACAAACATTCTCCTCAACAGTGAAAAACTGAAAGCATTTCCCTTAAAGTCAGGAACAAGACAAGGGTGCCCACTCTCACCACTACTGTTCAACACAGCTTTGGAAGTTTTGTCCACAGCAATCAAAGCAGAAAAGGAAATAAAAGGAATCCAGATTGGAAAAGAAGAGGTAAACTCTCACTATTTGCAGATGGCATTATCCTCTACATAATGTAATGTAATGTAATGTAAAGTCACTCAGTCGTGTCCGACTCTTTGTGACCCCATGGACTTCAGCCCACCAGGCTCCTCAGTCCATGAGATTCTCCAAGCAAGAATACTGGAGTGGTTTGCCATTTCCTTCTCCAGGTGATCTTCCCGACCCAGGGATCAAACCCGGGTCTCCGGCATTGGAGGCAGGCGCTTTAACCTCTGAGCCACCAGGGAAGTCGTAATAGAAACCCTAAAGCCTCCACCAGAAAATCACTAGAGCTAATCAATGAATATAGTAAAGTTGCAAGATATAAAATCAACACACAGAAATCCCTTGCATTCCTATACACTAATAATGAGAAAATAGAGAAATTAAGGAACAATTCCATTCACCATTGCAACGAAAAGAATAAAGTACTTAGGAATATATCTACCTAAAGAAACTAAAGACCTATATATAGAAAACTATAAAACACTGGTGAAAGAAATCAAAGAGGACACTGGAAATACAAAAAACCTCAAATAGCCAAAGCAATCTTGAGAAATAAGAATGGAACTGGAGGAATGAACCTGCTTGACTTCAGGCTCTACTACAAAGCAACCATCATCAAGACAGTATGGTACATCAAGACAATATGATACTGGCACAAAGACAGAAATATAGATCAATGGAACAAAATAGAAAGCCCAGAGATAAATCCACGCACCTATGGACAGTTTATCTTTGACAAAGGAGTCAAGAATATACAATGGAGAAAAGACAATCTCTTTAACAAGTGGTGCTGGGAAAACTGGTCAAACACTTGTAAAAGCATGAAACTAGAACACTTTTTAACATCATACACACACACAAAAAAAAAACTCAAACTGGATTAAAGATCTAAATGTAAGACCAGAGGGATTTCTTTAAAGTGACATGCTGATAGTAAGATTAATACATAAATGCATAAGATTTAGAATAACCAACATAATATTGAAAAAGACTATTTGCAAAAATTAGTCTCAATAACAAGACTTACTCTAAAGCCACAATAATAAAAACAGTTTTGACTTGATACCAGGATAGGTATACATCAACAAGCCCAGATCAAGAGTCCAAGAAGAGTGGATATGGAATGAGGTGGTCAGAAAGTAAAAACTTCCAGTTATATAATATAGTTATTGTTCTGGGGATCTAATGTACAACACAATGACTATAGTTAATACTGCTGTGTGGTACCGTTGAAAGTTGTTAATAGAGCAAATTCCATCAGTTCTCATCACAAGAAATTATTTTCCTTTTTTTTTGTATCTATATAATATGATGGATAACTAAATTTACTGCAGTAATCATTTCATAATATATGTAAGTCAAATCACTATGCTGTATACCTTAAGCTTCCACAATGCCATGTGCCAATTATATCCTAATAAAATTGGGGAGAAAAGAGTTTTGTTTGTTTGATATCTTCAGCAAGACTGATATACATCTTTCTGTTTCTGTTTTTTTTTTTTTTTAACATGGACTTTATTTTGGGGGGGCTCCAAAATCACTGCAGATGGTGATTGCAGCCATGAAATTAAAAGACACTTGCTCCTTGGAAGAAAAGTTATGACCAACCTAGATAGCATATTCAAAAGCAGAGACATTACTTTGCCAACTAAGGTCCGTCTAGTCAAGGCTATGGTTTTTCCTGTGGTCATGTATAGATGTGAGAGTTGGACTGTGAAGAAGGCTGAGCACAGAAGACTTGATGCTTTTGAACTGTGGTGTTGGAGAAGACTCTTGAGAGTCCTTTGGACTGCAAGGAGATCCAACCAATCCATTCTGAAGGAGATCAACCCTGGGATTTCTTTGGAAGGAATGACGCTAAAGCTGAAGCTCCAGTACTTTGGCCACCTCATGCGAAGAGTTGACAAATTAGAAAAGACTCTGATGCTGAGAGGGATCGGGGGCAGGAGGAGAAGGGGACGACCAAGGATGAGATGGCTGGATGGCATCACGGACTTGATGGGCGTGAGTCTGAGTGAACTCTGGGAGTTGGGATGGACAGGGAGGCCTGGCATGCTGCGATTTATGGGGTCGCAAAGAGTTGGACACGACTGAGTGACTGAACTGAACTGAACTGAACTGAATAGTTATGTAGGGGGTGTCCCTTGTTGGCTATCTTTTCTTGTGTTTATTTGACATTTGTATAATTTTTTTGATAGTGTCAGTGCCAATCTTTTGCCCATTTTTAAAACTTTATTTTTAGTGTTGAGAGTTCCTTTTGAAAGATATAGTTTGAATATCAGACATGTTATATCAATGAGGTGAATGGCAAATATTTTTTTTTCCTAGTGTTTGATTTGTTTGTTCATGTCCTTAGATCTTTTTCAAAAAGTGGAAGTTCTTCATTTTCATTGTTTAACTTTTAATTTATTTTGTTATTTTTGGATCATGCTTTTGCTGTTGTGAGCTTCCCTGGTGGCTCAGATGGTAAAAAACCTGCCTGCAATGCAGGAGACCTGTGTTTGACCCTTGGGTTGGGAAGATCCCCTGGACGATGGAATGGCAATCCACTCCAATATTCTTGCCTAGAGAATTCCAAGGACAGAGGAGCCTGGTGGGCTACAGTTCATGGACTCACAAAGAGTCAGACATGACTGAATGACCACACTTTCAGTTAAATTTGTTGTTGAAGCTAGAAAATCTTTCTCAGCCCCCAATTGTAAAGATTTTCTCCTTTATGTTGTTTTTGAAGTTTTATCATTTCAGATTTTACCTTTAGGTCTGTGGTCCATTGTGAGATTTTGTTGTGGGGCTGTTTTTTTTTTTTTTGTTGTTGTTATTAGCTATTTTCTATGGTGCAGAACATGGATAAAATTCATTTTTTTTCATAGTTATAGCCAGTTTTAGAAATTAATATGCTGTCTTCACTTAATTACCTTCATATCTTAGTGAAAAGAATCAGTCAACCACATACATAACAATTTGTTTTGGACTCCAATATTTTTCACTGAATTATTTATTTGACAATAACATCACATGGTCTTACATATGATAGTTTTTTTTTTTTTTAAGTCAGTAAAGATTAAGTTTTCCAACTTGTCTTTTTCAATGCGTTTTTCATTATGTTTCAATACATTTGACTATTCATTATCGGTGCTATAGAATGTCAATCAGGCCAAATTAGTTGGTAGATTTGCTCAGGTATACTATATACTGTCAAATTAATGTGCTTCATTTCAAATGAAGCATGGCAATCTGTTGATTGCATTGCCTCTTTAACAAACTATTCTGTTGAAATAGTTCTCATGTCAAATACTAGAATGAGAGCAGGATGCAGGGGATACGTTGGATCAAAAAGCCCATGACCTGGCCAGTGTAAAAATCAACTATATGTAAGGAGATTCTGTTCTCTGAGACACTTTCAAATTCTATTTCTGCAATACTTCTATAGTACTTTGAGACAGTTGAAGAGAAAGGGTCTATTCATGGGGAATAATGTATTAATTTATCCTATACCTATGTTGTGAATTAATAAATTTTCACTTCGGAAAGAATGTCCAAGTTTTGAGATACTGTGTTTTGGTGGGAATTTGCTGGGGTCCAGCCCCGGTGGATCCAGGGTGATTCGAAGGGGAGACGGAGTAGGTGAGGAAAAACTTATTTATTTAGAAATATGAAAAGAGATTAGGAAAGAATAGTGTAGTAGGAAAATTTAGTGGAGAAAAGAGGCTGAATAACTTGGTTTATGTGGAAAGCTAATAAAGTCTCAAGACAAGAAACTTGCACCATCTACGTTAGGCCACTGGCACCCTCTTGAATAGCGGAGGGTGCCCACCTTGGGCTCCCTCTTGCGTGGATCTTAGAAGCCAGGGCAAGTAAGTAGACATGGTGAGCCTCCACGCCCAGATGGGAATTCAGCCAGAAAACAGAGTAAGAAAAGACACGGGGGAATCCAGACTTTCCAGTGACTGGCCATCCTCTATTGTCCGGCAGGCTTTTTATACTTTTGATTGTACATAGAGATCAATGGATAATGCAAAATTATGCAGCGTCAGCAGCCCTGACTCTTATCGAGACCAGGCTTTCTCTCTGCATACTAGTTGTATACACAAGTTTTAGGTGATTTACCTCATCTTCTGGCCAGAGGCCAATTAACATTTTACGGCCCTTTTCTGATAAGGGTCTGTCAACCAGATAACTTATTTGTGTTGTTCTTCCCAAAGTCTGGTGCCACTCTCAGAAAGCACTAAATAAAGTTACATTCTTACATAGCAAGGATACAACAATTTATAACAATGAAAGAGAAGTACAGTGATTTATAACAAAGAGAAAATTCATTAACTCAAAAGTCTAGTGTTGCTAACATCAAAACTACTATATTCCTATTTCTGCATTCCGATTACATTGATTAATATCCTCCCAGTGCCTAAAAGATGAAGGATATGGAGGCCTGGCAGCAAACATTAACTCAACAATGAAGCCCCTCACCAAACTAATTCTTAGCTCTAAAAGACTCTATATCTTTAAAATGTTTTCAGCTTCATGCCTCTCGCAGTTGGGGGGCTGTAAACAATCACAAGTTGTAAAAGTCTAGGGGAACCTGTCAGGCAAGTTAGAGAGCTATCAAAGGGGTTTAAACTGAGACATTCTTTTTATATGCAGGAGAATAAACTGAAGCCCTAAGTTAATTCCTTTTAGAGGAATGTCATTGGGGATGGTCCCTTGTTATGTCAGAAGAGTGGAAAGCACAGTACAATAAGGCAGGCAGACTCTGGATTTTTTTGGGGGTGGGTATAGGCTCAGGCAGAGGACCCCTTGAGACCTGACTTGCCTTGCCCGTCAGGTCTGTCCGCATGACCTTGTCATGGGTGGAATCTCCCATGCTGGCTCCTGGCAGGAATTGTCTGCCATTTTTTTTTTTTTTTGCAATTTTTTTTGTGATTTTTTGCCCCATATTTCCCCCCCAAGATAAAGTGCATATTGCCACATGGAAAGTAACCAAGGAATAACTTTTGCTTTTGCCCAAATGGCAAAGTGAAGCTTTGTTTATTTATGAAATCTCTTGACACTTGTGAGCTATTCTGAAATGAGACATGTGATGGTGAGTTGGGAATAATGCAAATTGTGTTTAATTATACTATTTCCTCAAGGAAAAGTTCCAAGAGAGTAAAGCTAAAATTAAGCATTAAAATGTTTAGTTTTACTACATCAATATTAACAAGATATTTTAACTACTCTGAATTCCTCTCTCAAGGATATGTTGTAAGTTGGAAAATCACCTCTGAATATCCAAAACGTAATCGGTCAATAATAAATGATTCTCTTTCTGTTGACTGAAGCTTTTTCCATATTTGCAAATTTTTAAAGTCAGTTAATAAAACTTAAGGCTAAACTTTCATTTGATTTTTAAAAATAACTTGTCTTAAAAAATATGAGTCAAATTCTATCATAAGCTATCTTTTCCAAGTATAGCAAAGCCTCATTTTATTTTATAAAGTATTCAATAATTTTTAACTTCCATTAATAGAGATATTATATGCTGGTTGTTTAATAGAGTAGATTACAATAGGACAATATATACATTTTTTGGCAATTTCATTATATATGTTGGAAAATTTGACCATGAACTTGATTCATGCATGTGTACACACACACACACACACACACACACACATATATAAGCACACATACAACTATTTGGTAAAATGCAGTGTCTTATGTTTTATACTGTACCTCATTTATACCTGGGCTTCCCTGAGAGCTCAGCTGGTAAAGAATCTGCCTGCAATGAGGAAGACCTGAGTTCAATCCTTGGGTTGGGAAGATCCCCTGGAGAAGGAAAGACTACCCACTCCAGTATTCTGGCCTGAAGAATTCCAGATGGTATAGTCTGTGGGGTCACAAAGAGTCAGACACGACTGAGCAACTATCACTTCACTTCATTTATATCTTGGAATCTTATCAACATTATGCCTTGCATGTTTAAAATAAGAAGCAATGAGAATAGTATATTGATTGATTACCTTGCCTTTATAACACAAAAGTGTATAAATTAATTTTATTAGGTTTACATTATTTTAAATGTGATTTAACTGTTTTGATGTCATAAATGTAGCTCATAATATGTTTTTGGTGGTTTTATGCATTTCTTAAAAATGTGTGTTAGCTGTTAACGTGACTAAGAATAAGGTATTTTTTGACACTGAGTAAGTCAGATTGGATGATTTGATAATGGTTACTGATTTTGCCAACAGGATTATGAAAAATATTTTTCATAAATTCATTGCACCATGTGCCTATCCTTTATTGACACAGACATACTTAATATAATAAAAAATTTTGTTTTAAAAATACATTCATGGAGTATAGTGAAATTAATAGGGTTTTGATATTTCAATATATTATGTGTATATTGGGTTAAAGAAGTAGTCGCTAAGTGAAAAAATATGTTAGAGTTGTCATAGAGATAAATTTTAAACTTTATATAGTATATAGTACTTTCCCCCCAAACTTGAGAAATTGGCTCTCTCTCTCTCTCTCTTTAGTCGCTAAGTTATGTCCAGCTCTTGCGACCCCATGGACTGTAGCCTGCCAGGCTCCTCTGTTCACGGGATTCTCCAGGCAAGAATACTGAAGGGGGTTGCCATTTCCTTCTCCGGGGGATCTTCCCTACCCAGCAATTGAACCCAGGTCTCCTGCATTGCAGTCAGATTCTTTACCAAATGAGCTATAAGGGAAGCCCAATTCATCTTTAGATTACATATAATCCTTGGTACAAAGTAAATGTTAGTTAAATAGTTGCTAATGCAGCAAATTTGTGTTCCTTTTTGGAACTTCCTGTAATTTTATTTTTTTTTTTCTGAATGTTTTTTAATCTCATTTGGTTGAATTTTTGGATGTTGAAGGTGAGGATACTGAGGGCTAACTATACCACAATTATAATGGTTTTTAAGAAATTAATTTTTAACACAATGTTCCCACAGAGTAAGTCATGTATTGTAAGGTACTTTTCTAAATTAGCTTCTGATACAATTACACACTGAATCTAGTATCTGATATGCTACTTTTTAAACAAAAGTAGGAAGCAAACTATTTTTGCAGTTCTCATGGTTTCTAATTCTTTCACCAAAATTGGGAGATTTAATCAATGTATTGGATAATTAGTGATATTTGCCATTAAATAATTATGTAACCTTAGAAGGTAATGCAGAAGAAATCCAGATAGCTGAGTGGCATTGTTAGAATGAATCCTTTTATTTCATCTTTTTAGTTTTATGAACAAGAATTTTCTTAGTTTATATATCTGTAATAATAAACAATATAAACTGCTGAAAATTGTCTCAATCAATATGTAATCATACCTGAACAAATTATAGAATGTACTAGTGTCTTTAAAGAAAACATTTCTAAACAATATTATGTTTGTGTTCAAATATTATTGAAATGAGTAATACATTTATTCTGATTTCCAAATTGGGAAAGAAGTACATCAAGGCTGTATATTGTTACCCTGCTTATTTAACTTATATGCAGAGTACATCATGAGAAACCCTGAGGTGGAGGAAGCACAAGCTGGAATCAGTATTGCCAGAAGAAATATCAACCTCAGATTCTGCAGATGACACTACCCTTATGGCAGAAAGAGAAGAAGAACTAAGGAGTCTCTTGATGAAGTGAAAGGGGACAGTGAAAAAGTTGGCTTAAAACTCAACAATCAGAAGACTAAGATCATGGCATCTGGTCCCATAACTTCATGGCAAATAGATGAGGAAACAGTGGAAACAGTAACAGACTTTATTTTGGGGGGACTCCAAAATCACTGCAGATGGTGATTGCAGCCATGAAATTAAGACGCTTGTTCCTTGGAATAAAAGTTATGAACAACCTAGACAGCATATTCAAAAGCAGAGACATTGCCAACAAAGGTCTGTCTTGTCAAAGCTATGGTTTTTCCTGTGGTCATGTATGGATGTGAGAGTTGGACTGTGAAGAAGGCTGAGCGTCAAATAATTGATGCTTTTGAACTGTGGTGTTGGAGAAGACTCTTGAGAGTCCCTTGGACTGCAAGGAGATCCAACCAGTCCATCCTAAAGGAAATCAGTCCTGAGTATACATTAGAAGGACTGATGTTGAAGTTGAAACTCCAGTACTTTGGCCACCTGATGTGAAGAACTGACTCATCTGAAAGACCCTGATGCTGGGAAAGATTGAGGGCAGGAGGAGAAGGGGATGACAGAGGATGAGATTGTTGGATGGCATCACCGACTCAATGGACATGAGTAAAACTCCCGGAGTTAGTAATGGACAGGGATCCTGGCATGCTGCAGTCCATGGGGTCGCAAAGAGTTGGACATAGCTGAGCAACTGAACTGAAATGAATACATTTATAATGTTTTTATAAATATCTACTAATTATTTTAATTGCAAAGTTTAATTCTTAGAGATTACATTGATATATATAGGAATAAAACAAATATAAAATTCATTTCTATCTATATATTACTGCAGAAAGTTTAATATGCTAATCAGTGGATTTTAAATTGAGGGCAGAATCTACAGTAATAAATCTACTGGGACAGGTCAGAATGAAGGCAAATTATGAAATGGAGATAACCTTGCTTAATAGATGTGAATATACACAATTGCTATTATTTTCATTTTTTCAAAGGAATATGTTTAAAACAAAATAGACCAGAACAGCTGATTAGCCAATAAAAATATCTCCCCTCAAATAAGTATTTTGCTCCTCAGTGGCAACTGTTTTTAATAATTTGTCTTTATTTTTTATGATGATTGCAGCTTTAATATTTGTACTATGCTATATAGACTTATAACTTTAGAAATTGTCTACTGGGCTTTTGTTTGATAAATGAATTCTTTTATTTCAAGAATTCACTCTTTCAATTCTTTTCCCTGACCCCCTCATGTGAGTGAAAGTCACTCAGTCATGTCCGACTATTTGTGACCCCATGGATTGTAGCCCACCAGGCTCCTCTGTCCATGGAATTCTCCAGGCAAGCATACTAAAGTGGGTAGCCATTTCCTTCTCTAGGAGATCTTCTCCACCAAGGGATTGAACCTGGGTCTTCTGCTTTCAGGCAGATTTTTTACCAGCTGAGCCACCAGGGAAAACCTCTCATACAAACCTTTATTTCTTATTGTCACAGCCATGTGTCTCTTAAAAAAAAAAAAGTTTAATTTTGTACTGAGTGTAGCCAATTAACAATGTCGTGATGGTTTCAGGTGGTCCACAAAGGGACTCAGCCATACATATACACGTATCCATTTGCCTCCAAACTTCTCTCCCATCCAGGCTGCCAATAACATTGAGCAGAGTTCCCTATGCTATACAGTAGTTCCTTATAACCATGTATCTCAAAATTCTTCACTTTCTCCTATTTCTTCTGTCTCCCCATCCCCCCGTCTCTTAATCTCTGTAATTTGATCCTTTCCTTTTATCCTGATAATATTTCAATATTATGAATACTATGCCTATGCACCATAGCCATAATTATATCATGATTTTACCAATGGTTGATTTTAAGAGTGAATTTTTAAAATGCATTTATTTATCACATTATTATTGCATAATGATTAATTTCAGTGAAGTGATTGCAAATCTTTCCCTGCATCTCCACTAAGCAATTCAAAAGACATTCTTGGCATAAATTTCAGATTGAATACTATTACCATGTCTCACACATGCCAAATTTGTGTTTGCCCCACATTTGAAAAAAGTATTCCTGTATTTGCTTTTGCTCTTGATTGTCTAGTTCCCATTCTTCTTTCATTATTTCTAAAAATATAATAATCTCCATATTTTTGGATTGTCTTATTGCATATTCTGTGGAGTGTCCTGTTCTCTCAGTGTCTTCCTTCTCAGGATTCCTAGTCCTCCGAGCTCATTTTGCACTAGCATTTTGCAAAAATTGTCGCAATAATCAGTCTGGAACACGTTACTGCTCTTGGGAGGATTGTGCATTGTTAGCCAGAATCCATTTGTCAGGTTTTAGTCACTGCTTTCTTTTGCTGGTTCGTTATTTTTCAGATAGTACTATGTTTGTGAATCAGTCATTGTGGATATATCTGGTGATGAAGGAGATCTGATTCAGGCTATCAGGATAAAGAATGTTTGGCTGTGAAACACACCCAAAAGTCAATGTGCATCAAATTTCTGGGACTGGATCAATGGATCAGAAACTGAGAACATGAAGTTATTCAGGAGAGATAAAACCAAATATTTTACATACTTCTCATTGTCAAATTTGTCAAGAGAGTCAGAAGTTGAAAATGAGGAACATATTATGAAGAAATTGAAAAGAAAGGGGAAATTTAAAAGGAACTGAAACCTTTGAAATTGAAGAGTAAGTAACCTCTGACTTTTAGATTTCAGAAACTGAAAAAGTTAGTACGTATTACAGTATTAAATTAGCATATTTTCATAGGATAATATTTTTGTCATTGCCATTCTCTGGTTGTTTTAAATGACAACCCCACAGAGAAGTCTTCCATAAAGCCTCTTTTTAGCATAAGCCTCCTCTCCTTTCTCTGTCACACTTTATTCTACCCTACTTTATTTCTAGTCTAGTATTTTTTGCTACCTTATATTATATTGCTTACCCATGGATACTGTAAAAAATATCAGTATAAGCTATATATTTACAAGTAAATACATGAAGCATAGAATGTAAACTACCTTAATAAAATAAATGCTTCTATCAGATGCTCTGGAATATTGCTTACCATACAGTGGGTACTCAGTCTGTTGAATAAAGGAAAGAATAAATGGATGAATAAACTAATGTTTCTGAATGACCAAGGAAAACTATTTATTAAATTTTTCAAAGTTACATAGGCAGATCTTGTTTAGTCTCTAAGTTGTGCCTGACTCTTTGCAACCCTATGGACAGTAGCTGCTCTGTCCATGGGAATTCCCAAGCAAGCTTACTGAATTGGGTTGCCATTTCCTTCTTCAGGAGGTCTTCCCAATCCAGGGATCAAATTCGCATCTCCTACCTAGCAGGTAGATTTTTTTACCACTGAGTGACCTGGGAATGAGCAGAACCCACTTATAAAATAAAATACATTGTATTTGTATTTATGTAGGGAAAGTTTCTTATGATATAATTAGACTAGGATGCATATCTTTATCTGGGAGAAGAGATTTGATCCTTTGAAAATTTAGGAAATGAACTACTATTCAAGTTTTTGGTCAGTTAGACTAGTGAATGAGTTCTTCTCACGTAGTAGGTTTGTTCTTATTCAGTTGCTCAGTCTGTCTGACTCTTTGAGACCCCATGGATTGCAGCACACCAGGCTTCCCTATCTTTCACTATCTCCTGGAGTTTGCTCAAACTCATGTCCATTGACTCACTGATGCCATCCAACCAGCTCATCCTCTGTCACCTCCTTTTTCATTTGTCCTCAATCTTTCCCAGCATCAGGATCTTTTCCAATGAGTTGGGTCTTCTCATCAGGTGGCCAAAGTATTGGAGTTTCAGCTTCAGCATCAGTTCTTCCAATGAATATTCAGGGTTTATTTCCTTTAAGATTGACTGGTTTTATGTCCTTGCTGTCCAAGGACTCTCAAGAGCCCTCTCCAACATCACAATTCGAAAGCATTAATTCTTCAGCACTCAGCCTTCTTTATGGTCCAACTCTCACATCCATATATGACTACTGAAAAAACCACAGCTTTGTCTATACTTGAGAATGTACATTTAGGAGGATAGTGAAAACACCTAATGCTCCAGAGTGAATTCAAGCCAGCGAAAATTCTGGGCTTCAGAGTAAGAGTTTTGGGGCTTTCCCTTTACATCAAGGTTTACATATCAGAACATGGTTTTCATATATACACTTACATATATATGTACATGTGCAAATATTGTCTTTCTCAACAACACAAGAAATATTCCTTAACTTCTACCTTTATAGTGTTTTTATCTACCCCAGACATCATACTCCTTAAACATGTTTTCTGTTACGAAGAGAGGTGCAAAACATCAACTTGGCTTCTGATCTCATTATCTAAATGGTCAAGAATGTCAACTTTTCCTTTTGTTCAATATTTAATTCTTTAATCATTTCTCACATGTATAAACTGACAACATGATGAGCATGCAAGTGCATACATCATTGTCTAATCTCTGCATCTTCTAAACAATGAGACTACTGGCTCAAAGCAAGTGTATGTTTTAAGATCTCAGAGAAGCATTATATTCACCCTTGGAAGGAGAGGCAGAATAAGAACATCATATGCATTTAGAAAAACAGTTAAAACTTTAGGTTCATCTGTTCAGTTCAGTTCAGTCACTCAGTCATGTCCAACTCTGTGACCCCATGAACCACAGCATGCCAGGCCTCCCTGTCCATCACCAACTCCCGGAGTTCACTCAAACCCATGTCCACCGAGTCGGTGATGCCATCCAACAATCTCATCCTCTGTCATCTCCTTCTCCTCCTGCCCTCAATCTTTCTTAGTATCAAGGTCTTTTCAAATGAGTCAGCTCTTCACATCATGAATGAGTGATATCAGGTGGGCAAAGTATTGGAGTTTCAGCTTCAACATCAGTCCTTCCAATGAACACCTAGGACTGATCTCCTTTAGGATGGACTGTTGGATCTCCTTGCAGTCCAAGGGACTCTCACGAGTCTTCTCCAACACCACAGTTCAAAAGCATCAATTCTTCAGTGCTCAGCTTTCTTCATAGTCCAATTCTTCCATCCATACATGACCACTGGAAAAACCATCGCTTTGACTAGACAGACCTTTGTTGGCAAAGTAATGTCTCTGCTTTTGAATATGCTAAGTTGGTCATCACTTTTCTTCCAAGGAGTAAGCATCTTTTAATTTCATGGCTGCAGTCATCATCTGCAGTGATTTTGGAGCCCAGAAAAATAAATTCAGCCACTGTTTCCGCTGTTTCCCCATCTATTTGCCATGAAATGATGGGACCAGATGCCATGATCTTCATTTTTTGAATGTTGAGTTTTTAGTAAATGAGACAAATGAGACCTAGAGACTTCCCAATTTACTTAATATTAAATAAAACACTAAATTTCATGCTACCTACATATTCCCTTCCCATCCCTGTCTCCACCCCAACTCCTGGTGGAGTTTCTCCCCTCTATCATGAAGAAAACTTTACTATATTCAGACCTGATTTCAATGAGTTCTGAGTATTTCTTATTGGATCTGAACCATTCTGCTTTTTAAAAAGTTCAAACTCTATAGGTTAAAGCAACTTCCTTTTTCCTTGAGTCAATTTTCAGAACACTTTTCTAAATTTACTCCTACAGTTCTTTTTTTATTTCTTCTTTTAAATTCTGTGGTAGGTATCTTCTGTTCATTGCACAATGCTCCAATCTTTCTTGAAAGTAAATAAAAAGGAGGATGGGGTACAATATTTAGTGTAGTTCATTGTAGTCCTTTTCTTCTTGATTTTTGTTTTGATCCATTAATATTTTGCTTTTAAATTCTCAGGAATCTGCAATCCACAAAAAATTACATAAAAATGGAATGAAAAATTTTGATTAGAATTAACTCACCTATAGTTTTCTGGGAGTCAGCAATGGGTTATGTACTTCATGCAATTCTAACAGATTTCTCACAGGCACATGCTTTCTAAGAACTGATTATACATGCAGAAATAAATACATGTTTATTTGTATTTCCATAGGGTAGTGTTGAGTCTGAAGATCCAGATGTTTTCCCCTCTAGATGAAAAATAAAAGATCGTTTATATTTAAAACCCACATTTTTCTCTTAGTCATTTCTTCAATTTGGTGTTTTAGTGGAGGAAGTTAGAAAAAGTGAGATAAGAGGGATGTACAGAGGTGAGAATAGTACAGTTATGAAATTCTCAGGGGAACAGTTCTGTTTTCTGACACCACTTCTTTTGCTTGGTCTTTACAAAGATAGACCAGTCAACTCAGTCCCTGCATGCACAGGCCATCTAAGAGTGGCCCCTGTGAGTTCAAGGTGATACACACAGGACACTGGGTGACTGAACTGTGCTTTGTTCAATAATGTCTGAAGAAGTGACCTATGCAACTCTCAAATTTTCAAATCCTAAGACAAAGGAACCCCAGGAAAGCCACGGTCTCAAGAGAACAGGTAAGATTCTCCTCGAGGATCAAAAAGACCAGAGAAGAGGTTATCAGCTATACTGGTGGGTTCTCTTGTTTTCAATTCAAGGCTGTTAGTCCCTTCTGAGATTTAAATTCTGGAGAACTAGTCCATGTATCAGTCACTATGCCAGAGCCTAGTTGTGTCTATCTTACTTAGTTTGAAACATCATCATTGGGGCTTCCTGATGCTCAATGGTAGAGAATCAGTCTGCCAGTGCAGGAGACTCAGGAGACATGGGTTTGATCTCTGCATTGGAAAAATCTCCTGGAGAAGGAAATGACAACCCACTCCACTGTGATTCCCTGGGAAATCCCAAGGACAGGAGAGCCTGCTGGGCTGTAGTCCATGGGATCACATAAGAGACTTGGTTTAATGAATACACAACGACAACAACAAAGTTCATCATAGTATGTGAAAAAAGACTGTGGTCTAAACCTCTGGAAATACAGATTGCTGTTGCCATCAAAATAACATTTCTTATATTTTTTAGGCATTTCAGGATGATTTTACATACAGGCTATTAGAGGAAGAAAAAGACAGCAATAGTGTGAACATAGCTATCCAATATATTTATTTAATTGCTATAAGATAAGAAATAGGTATATGCTATGAGTTTCATAGGATCATGGGACACCCAGTTAGTGATTATGCGTTAAACATTTATTTCTTTCTGAGAAAGAATAAGACTGAAGGCTCCTTATCTCAGCACAATAGAACTGCAGTCTTCTTTATCCAGCAATTTAGTTCCCAGACAGTTAATAACAATGAAGCAGTAGGAAGATATTTTTTGAAACATGAAAGTCATATTCACTGCAATTTCTTTATAGCTATGAGATATTTTATATTTAAATAATGAAGTAAAAGCCCTCTATGTGAACAAATCTCCGATTAGAGGCATCAGGTTAGTGGATCATGTGTTTGGGACTAGTTTCCCTCCAAAGAGTCATTTTCTCCGTCTCTATAACATCTGACGAAAGAACTGCATGTATTTGGGGAAAATACTGCATCTTCATCATACAACAAACACCATAGACCACTATGGTGGTGTCTATAAAATTGGAGATGCAATTTATGTTCTGCAGTGCTGTTCTAAGTTGCTTCAGTCATGTCTGATTCTTTGTGATACTATGGACGGTAGCGTGCCAGGTTCCTCTGTTCGTGGGATTTTCCAGGCAAGAGAACTGAAGAGGGTTGACATGCTCTCCTTCAGGGATCTTCCCAACCCAGGGATCAAACCCACCTCTCTTATGTCTCCTGCATTGGCAGGTGGGTATTTTACCATTAGTGCTACCTGGGAAGCCCTTATGTTCTGCTACATATTTTCTAATGTGTATTTCGTTATATAACAATTTTATTCTTTTCTATATATCTGAGTAAACAGAGGATTAGGTGCTTGGATGGCATCACTGACTCGATGGAAATGAGTTTGAGTAAGCTCTATGAGTTGATGGTGGACAGGGAAGCCTGGCATGCTGCAGTCCATGGGATCGCAAAGAGTTGGACACAACTGAGTGACTGAACTGAACTGAAACTGTTTCAAATTTATTTTTATAAAAGGTCACATCATGTTTGTCTATTGGAAAAATCTATCATCAGAATCAGAATCAAGCCATGAACACAGGACTACCTGGATAATTAGAAGGCAAAAAAGATTATAAAGAAAAGAATGATTTTCTAAAAACATTCTCACTGTTTATCTTTCCTGAAAAAGATAGCCATGAAACTCCTGACTTGGAGCTGGGTGGTGAAGCTGAACCTGGAGCAGGGAGCATCAAGGGCACAGCTGAGGTGACTGAGAGCATAGCTATGAGAGGTGAGACCTATTGGAGCAAGGAGAAAAGTAAGAAGGACCTAGTGGGAGATGTTGCAGCAGAAAAAGTAAAGATTTCCTTTGAAAATAAAAGATGTTTTCTGTAGAGTTTGTGGAAGAAAGGGAACTCTACTAACTGTGGGTGGGAATGTAAATTGATGCAGCCACTATGGAAAATGGTATGGCAGCTCCTTAAAAACTAAAAATAGGGCTACCATATGATCCAGCAATCCCACTCCTGAACATATATCTGGAGAAAACCATAATTAGAAAAGATATGTGTAACCTCAATGTTCATAGCAATATTTACAATAGTCAAGACATATTAGCAATCTAAATGTCTACTGAAAGATAAATAGATAAAGAAAATATGGTGTATATATATATATAATGGAATACTACTAAGCCATAAAAAGAATAAATATTGCCATTTGCAGCAAAATGGATGGACCTAGAGATTATAATACTAAGTGAAGTAAGTCAGACAAAGACATGCATCATATGATATCACCTATACATGGATTCTGAAAATGATACAAAAGGAACTTCATTACAAAACAGAAACAGACTCACAGCCATGGAAAACAAACTTATGGCTACCAAAGGGGAAAGGGAGGAAAGAATAAATTTGGAATTTAAGATTGACATATGTACTACTGTAAGTCACTTCAGTCGTGTCCGACTCCGTGCGACCCCATAGACGGCAGCCCACCAGGCTCCCCCGTCCCTGGGATTCTCCAGGCAAGAACACTGGAGTGGGTTGCCATTTCCTTCTCCAATGCATGAAAGCGAAAGGTGAAAGTGAAGTCACTCAGTCAGGTCCGACTTAGCGACCCCATGGACTGCAGCCTACCAGGCTCCTCCATCCATGGGATTTTCCAGGCATGTACACTACTATATAAATAGATAACCAATAAGAACCACTGTGTAGCACAGGGAATTCTACTCAATATCTTGTAATAACTTATAATGGAAAAGAATCTTAATATCTATATACATGCATATATACACATGTGTCGGAGAAGGCAATGGCACCCCACTCCAGTACTCTTGTCTGGAAAATCCCATGGATGGAGGAGCCTGGGAGGCTGCAGTCCATGGGGTCGCTAAGAGTCAGACACGACTGAGCGACTTCACTTTCACTCTTCACTTTCATGCATTGGAGAAGGAAATGGCAACCCACTCCAGTGTTCTTGCCTGGAGAATCCCAGGGACGGGGGAGCCTGGTGGGCTGCCGTCTATGGGGTCGCACAGAGTCGGACATGACTGAAGCGACTTAGCAGCAGGAGCAGCCTATATACACACACACACATATATATAACCAGAAACTGACACAGCATTGTAAATCAACTATTCAACAAAAAATAAAAAAAAAGACAGAAATTTTTTGAGAATAGAAGGAAGACAAACCAAAGGTGGTAAACTCATGACCTTTAATTATGAGAATCAGTTCTTTTTAATTACTTTCTCCATCCATCCCCCTCAAAGTATTCGTGTAGTTTTCTGAATCTTTCCAACCTTTATAATATTAAACCTCATTGACTTTTTCCCTCCCATTTTTCAGTTTAACCTTTATTATATTTCATGGATGATCTTAAATTAGCTTTTTTCATTAAAAATGTATCTGGTATTATTTTATTTTCAATGAACTTCTGCTATTGTTTTCTAAAGGCTGTTTCTATGGCATTCTGTTCTTATATGTGGATGCAAAATTGTATCTTACTTCTCTGATGGTTTTAATAATTGTACTTTCAAGTCAACATTATAACTTAAATACAAAATAATATGCCCACTTAAGCATATGGTTGACTGGACTTAAAAAATATATACCCATACAGTTCAGTTCAGTTCAGTCGCTCAGTCGTGTCCGACTCTTTGCGACCCCATGAATCTCAGCACACCAGGCCTCCATGTCCATCACCAACTTCCGGAGTTCACCCAGACCCACGTCTATGGAGTCAGTGACGCCATCCAGCCATCTCATCCTCAGTCGTCCCCTTCTCCTCTTGCCCCCAATCCCTCGCAGCATCAGGGTCTTTTCCAATGAGTCAACTCTTCACATGAGGTGGCCAAAGGACTGGAGTTTCAGCTTTAGCATCATTCCTTCCAAAGAAATCCCAGGGTTGATCTCCTTCAGAATGGACTGGTTGGATGTCCTTGCAGTCCAAGGGACTCTCAAGAGTCTTCTCCAACACCACAGTTCAAAAGCATCAATTCTTTGGTGCTCAGCCTTCTTTACAGTCCAACTCTCACATCCATACATGACCACAGGAAAAACCACAGCCTTGACTAGACGGGCCTTAGTCGGCAAAGTAATGTCTCTGCTTTTGAATATGCTATCTATGTTGATCATAACTTTTCTTCCAAGGAGTAAGCGTTTTTTAATTTCATACCCATACAACCAACCAAAATTAATATTTACAATATTTCTGTCACCACAAGAAGACAACTTGTGTTGTCTTCACTCATCTTGTCCTCACCACCAATCTTAGCTTAGCCCCGGCTAATCAGAATGCTTTACTTTCTGTCACTCTAGACTATTCTGTCACTCTAGACTATTCTGTTAAGTCTAGAGGTTTTATGTAGCAGTAGCAGTGTAGTTGCTTAGTTGTGTCTGACTCTTTGCGACTCCACAGACTCTAGCCTGCCAGGCTCCTCTATCCATGGGATTCTCCAGGCAGGAATACTGGAGTGGATTGCTATTTCTTTCTCCAGGGGATTTTCCCAACCCCAGGGATTGAACCTGGTCTCCCACATTGCAGGCAAATTCTTTACCATCTGAGCCACCAGAGAAGAGTTTTTATATAAATAGTTTCAAATACTACGCAGTGATTGACTGTGACTTCTTCTATGCCTGGCTTCTTTCAGTAAACATAATGTTTTTGAGATTCATCTGTGTTCTATGCATTGATAGTGAATTTCTTTCCATGGCTGAACAATATTCCAGTGTGTGACTACACCGTACCATGTTAGCTCACTTATCGGTAGATGAACATTTCAGTTGCTTCCAGTTTGGAGCTACTATGAATAAAGCTGATAGATATACAAGTCTTTGTAGAGACCTATTTTTAGAAATTTTTGAAGGAAAATAACTAAGAGTAGAAGCCTGGGTTGAATGGCTTATGTTTACTGTATAAGAAACTGACAAAATTGTTTGTTACATTTATATACCTCCATGCCTTACAAGGTCTTCCCTGGTGGCTCAAATGGTAAAGAATCTGTGTGAAATGAGGGAGACATGGGTTTGATCCTTAGGTCAGGAAGATCCCCTGGAGAAAGAAATGACAACCCACTCCTATATTCTTGCATGGAAAATTCCATGGACAGAGGAGCCTGGCGAGTCCATGGGATCGCAAAGAGTCAGACGTGACTGAACGACTAACACAGTCATATAAGACAGTCTGTTTATTTACAGAGTTTTTGAACTGTTCTCATTGGATTATTTCTGCTTCCCCTAAATTCTTGTTTTCTGTGTTTTCTGTTTCTCAGGCTTTTATTGGCTGCTTTCTTCAAATAACAAATGATCCTTGGTTGTCTATACTCACTTAAGTGTGTGGTACTAAACTGATTTAATGAGAGCTTGTGTAGGTGAGATGGGCTTGCTAAATGGTAGCATTCATCAACCAGTTCAGTTCAGTTGCTCAGTCATGTGTGACTCTTTGTGATCCCATGGACTTCAGCATGCCATACTTCTCTGTACATCACCAACTGCTGGAGCTTGCTCAAACTCGTCCATTGAGTCAGTGATACCATCCAACCATCTCATCCTCTGTCATCTCCTTCTCCTCCTGCCTTCAATTTTTCCCAGCATCAGGGTCTTTTCCAGTGAGTCAATTCTTCTTCACATCAGGTGGCCAAAGTATTGGAGTTTCAGCATCAGTTTTTCCAATGAATATTCAGGACTGATTTCCTTAGGATTGACTGGTTGGATCTCCTTGCAGTAAGAGTCTTCTCCAACACCACAGTTCAAGAGCATCAAATCTTAGGTGCTCGGCTTTCTTTATAGGCCAACTCTCATATCCATACATGACAACTGGAAAAACCATAGCTTTGACTAGTTGGATTTTTGTTGGCAAAGTAATGTCTCTGCTTTTTAATATGCTGTCTAGGTGGTCATAGCTTTTCTTCGAAGGAGCAAGCGTCTTTTAATTTCATGGGTGTAGTCACCATCTGTGGTGATTTTGGAGCCCAAGAAATAAAGTCTGTCACTGATTCCATTGTTTCCCCATTTATTTGCCATGAATTGATGAACTGAAGTAACATTCATGAACTGGAGCAATTCACTGTGAAATCCAATTTTTGATATTTGAATTTTTCCCCCCTTCTTGAGCCAGTTGACTATGCTGAAGTTGAATAAATCTTCCAGTACTCCACCCTGGGCATTCTTCTGTTACAGTGGGTAAGGAGGGTAACTGCTGTACAAAGTGGAGAGAAAAATACATAGGAGGGCATACCTATATCTCATGTCAACTTTCGGGCATTTTTTTCAGTTTTCAGACTCACCCATACTCCACTTGGAAAGATAAAATACCAGGAGCCTTTGGGGTTCTTACACGAGAGTCAGCTCACTTTTGTTTCCTCACTACTGACTTTGCTTCAGTTTCTAAGTGCCTACAAAGTTAGTAATAGCTTTTGTATCTTTTACCTACCTTCCCAAAGGCCATTTCTGTGATTGCCTTTCTTTGTTATTATGAATCTATATGCCTTCTTTAACTACTTTCTATATTTTATTGGAGTTTTAAGAGAAAATCAAGATAAAGGGATGATGCATCTGTAACTATTTATTTCAGACTGATTTTAGTTAGCACTTCAATCAGCTCAAATGTACTTTCATTCTGCCTTTTTCCCCCATTTCCCACTGGCAAATACCTAAGCCCATGTAAGGAGCTACTGTTAGGGCTGCAACCAGGCAGTGGATTGATGGAATGTACTCCAAACTCTTATGGGGGCCAATGAAGCAAAGATTTGTGTACCACTGCTCTCATTAAGAGCCTGAAGATTCACAAATAAAAGGCTTAGATTCAGGTCTCTCTGGTGCCTAGGAAGGATTCAGTTTCTTGAGATTTATTAGACTCTGTAGGAAAGAGATGGTGCCAACTTTCTTATGTGGTTCTGGGAGGACTTGCTTATCTTTCTGGCCTTTGAGGGTTAGTGTGGAAACTAAATAAGAATGCAGAAAAGGTCCTCCATAATCCTAAATCATAGAAAGCCTCAGACTTTGCATCTGAGAAGACAATGGACCAGGTTTCTCCTTTTATGGGGTATAAAATGAAGAACTTGATTTCTGTCATTCCATTGGCACTTAGCGAAAGAAACACCTGTGCATTCCATCACACATATATTTGATGCCTGTCAAAGTACTCAAAGTGACTTCCTGGTGACTCAGACAGTAAAGCGTCTGCCTACAATGCGGGAGACTCAGGTTCAATCCCTGGGTGGGGAATATCCTGTGGAGAAGGAAATGGCAAACCACTTCAGTACTCTTGCCTGGAAAATCCCATGGATGGAGGAGCCTGGTAGGCTACAGTCCTGGGGTCACAAAGAGTTGGACACAACTGAGTGACTTCACACAAACAACGTACTCAAAAGCTTGTTATCAAATCTTAAAAGTCAGTAAAGCCAAGGGAAAACAAATAAAAGTTACTAAATTTATGGAACCCAGAACCAGAGGGAAAGGAAAAGCCCAACAAGCAGCTCCAAGTAAAACAAAATCCCTATAAGAGAAAGATAATTGAACTAATTTATGATATTAAATTATGGCATTAAAAATTTTCAATTTGAAAAAACATGACTTTCACAGAAAGAATGAATGATCATTAAGGCCCAGTTTCAGGTCCTAGAAGATCATACAGAAAAAATAAAATAAAGAGACATGAAAATCATGATGGACTTGGATAATAAAACCAAGTAATCTAAAATGTAAATAAAAAGATTCCATAAACAACAAAAAGAATAGATATAAGCAAGGAAGTAATTAAAGTAACCAGTTACTATTTAGTATTGAGTAGATATGGAAAGAAAATATCTGCAATTCAGTTCAGTTCAGTTCAGTTGCTCAGTCGTGTTCGAAACTCTTTGCAACCCCATGATCACAGCACGCCAGGCCTCCCTATCCATCATCAACTCCCAGAGTTCACTCAAACTCATGTCCATAGAGTCCGTGATGCCATCCAGCCATCTCATCCTTTGTTGTTGCCTTCTCCTCCTGCCCCCAATCCCTCCCAGCATCAGGGTCTTTTCTAAAGAGTCAACTCTTCACATGAGGTGGCCAAAGTATTGGAGTTTCAGCTTTAGCATCAGTCCTTCCAATGAACACCCAGGACTGATCTCCTTCAGAATGGACTGGTTGGATCTCCTTGCAGTCCAAGGGACTCTCAAGAGCCTTCTCCAACACCACAGTTCAAAAGCATCAATTCTTCGGCGCTCAGCCTTCTTTACAGTCCAACTCTCACATTCATACATGACCACTGGAAAAACCGTAGCCTTGACTAGATGGACCTTTGCTGGCAAAATAATATCTGTTTTTCAATATGCTATCTAGGTTGGTCATAATTTCCTTCCAAGGAGTAAGTGTCCTTTAATTTCATGGCTGCAGTCACCATCTGAAGTGATTTTGGAGCCCAAAAAAATAAAGCCTGACACTGTTTCCACTGTTTCTCCATCTATTTCCCATTAAGTGATGGGACCAGATGCCATGATCTTCGTTTTCTGAATGTTGAGCTTTAAGCCAAGTTTTTCACTCTCCTCTTTCACTTTCATCAAGAAGCTTTTTAGTTCCTCTTCACTTTCTTGCCATAAAGGTGGTGTCATCTGCATATCTGAGGTTATTGATATTTCTCCCAGCAATCTTGATTCCAGCTTGTGCTTCTTCCAGCCCAGCGTTTCTCATGATTTATTCTGCATAGAAGTTAATAAGTGGGGTGACAATATACAGCCTTGATATACTCTTTTTTCTATTTGGAACCAGTCTGTTGTTCCATGTCCAGTTCTAATTGTTGCTTCCTGACCTGCACACAAGTATCTCAAGAGACAGGTCAGGTGGTCTGGTATTCCCATCCCTTGAAGTATTTTTCACAGTTTATTGTGATCCACACCATCAAAGGCTTTGGCATAATCAATAAAGCAGAAATAGATATTTTTCTGGAACTCTCTTGCTTTTTCAATGATCCAGCAAATGTTGGCAATTTGATCTCTGGTTCCTCTGCCTTTTCTAAAACCAGCTTGAACATCTGGAATTTCGTGGTTCACACACTGCTGAAGCTTGGGTTGGAGAATTTTGAGCATTACTTTACTAGTATGTGAGATGAGTGCAATTGTGCAGTAGTTTGAGCAGTTTTTGGCATTGCCTTTCTTTGGGATTCGAATGAAACTGGCTTTTTCTAGTCCTGTGGCCACTGCTGAGTCTTCCAAATTTGCTGGCATATTGAGTGCATCACTTTCACAGCATCATCTTCAGGATTTGAAACAGCTCAACTGGAATTCCATCACCTCCACTAGCTTTGTTTGTAGTGATGCTTTCTAAGGCCTACTTGACTTCACATTCCAGGATGTCTGGCTCTAGGTGAGTGATCACACATCGTGTTTATCTGGGTCATGAAGATCTTTTTTGTACAGTTATTCTGTGTATTCTTGCCACCTCTTCTTAATATCTTCTGCTTCTGTTAAGTCCATACCATTTCTGTCCTTTATTGAGCCCATCTTTCCATGAAATGTTCCCTTGGTATCTCTAACTTTCTTGAAGAGATCTCTTGTCTTTCTCATTCTGTTGTTTTCCTCTATTTCTTTGCATTGATCGCTGAGGAAGGCTTTCTTATCTCTCCTTGCTATTCTTTGGAACTCTGCATTCGGACGCTTATATCTTTCCTTTTCTCCTTTGCTTTTCGCTTCTATTCTTTTCACAGCTATTTGTAAGGGCTCTTCAGACAGTCATTTTGCTTTTTTTCATTTCTTTTCCATGGAGATGTTCTCAATCCCTATCTCCATATGGCACAAAACTCCATCCATAATTCATCAAGCACTCTATCTATCAGATCTAGTCCCTTAAATCTATTTCTCACTTCCACTGTATAGTCATAAGGAATTTGATTTTGGTCATACCTGAATGGTCTAGTGGTTTTCCCCACTTTCTTCAATTTAAGTCTGAATTTGGCAATAAGGAGTTCATGATCGGAGCCACAGTCAGCTCCTGGTCTTGTTTTTGCTGAATGTATAGAGTTCCTTCATCTTTGGCTGCAATTCATTTAACCTAAAATCAAAAGAAATACAATTCATCCATTTTATCAAAATTAAAAAGCATAATATACTCCATTTGAGAAATACTCAAGAAAATTTTCAGTCCTATGATTAATTAAGGGGACATTTCAGTTCAGTTCAGTTCAGTCGCTCAGTCGTGTCCAATTCTTTGTGATCCCATGAATCGCAGCTTGCCAGGCCTTCCTGTCCATCACCAACTCCTGGAGTTTACTCAGACTCGCATCCATTGAGTCTGTGATACCATCCAGCCATCTCATCCTCAGTCGTCCCCTTCTCCTCCTGCCCCCAATCCCTCTCAGCATCAAAGTCTTTTCCAATGAGTCAGCTCTTCCCATGAGGTGGCAAAATACTGGAGCTTCAGCTTTAGCATCATTCCTACCAAAGAAATCCCAGGGTTGATCTCCTTCAGAATGGACTGGTTGGATCTCCTTGCAGTCCAAGGGACTCTCAAGAGTCCTCTCCAACACCACAGTTCAAAAGCATCAATTCTTCTGCGCTCAGCCTTCTTCACAGTCCAACTCTCACATCCATACATGACTACTGGAAAAAGAGGTGTGCAGAGAAGCAATAGCTAATAATGGCATGACTATGAAAATTGCAATAATAAAAGTGCTAAAAAATCTTTCAATGAAACATGTATACTGTAAGAGAAAGTTTATCATGGTCTAGAATCATTTTTAATAAACTCTCACCATATAACCTAGAGTTAGGGAGAGAAGGAGTGAGGAAAGGAAAGCATTATAAAACTTTGGGTTGGAGAGTTGATTTTTCTACTAACATATTAAATAGATCACTTGAAAAAATATCAATCATAAGAGAAAGAATTAGCAATTATATTAAATAGCACATTTCAAAACTATCCTGGACTCAGCCCAGAGCTCTGTGATGAACTAGATGGGGGCAGGGGGCTGGAAGAGAAGTTTAAGAGGGAGAGGATATATGAATACTCATAACTGGTTCACGTTGTTATATAGCAGAAACATCACAACATTCTAAAGCAACTATGTTCCTATTAAAAGAACACCCAGCAAGTGGTTAACCTTAATTACCTGGAGATAGGAAGGTAGATCAATGAAAAAAAGACTAAGAAGTTAGTGAGGAAAAACTACCACTAAAATATAAGTGAGAGTGTTCATAAAATATCCAGAATATGTCATATGATCACATTTATATAAAATTCTCTGTTTTTAGTGTCAGATGTGAATGTACAGCCGTATTTATGTTGGCTGAATATAAATGAGGTCTCATTGACTTTGCAAGCAATTTTTTAAATTAAACTTTAGAGTAGAAGTCTGATGCCACTATGTATAGAAGAGCAGGAATTGGAGGGAATTAAAGAAAGAGGAAGCAACATAAAATGCTTGATCCTTGTCATTCTCCTCACAGGACACAGCGCTCCATCAAAGGTGTGGTACCCTATTGCTTGTGTTTCACTGCTGTTGAACCTGGTGGTGCTGGCTGGACTGGGAGCCCTGGGCTTAATGCGTAAGTGTTTACTTTTCTCTGAGGCTGTCCCTTACTTTTCTTAGGCACATTGCAAATGAATCCAAATCCTGAAACATATCTATGTAAAACTCCCAGATAAACAGAGGAAAACAGGTTTCATTTCTGTATGACCATGGAACACTAGTCATTCTTTTTAGACTATTTTAGTATCAGATTCCTTCAGTGCAACCAATGCTGAAGAGAGTAATGTAAAGCCTATGTTTCTAAAAGTTCTGCAATTAATGCAACAGAAATATACTAATTTATACCCTGAGAGTTTTCATGAGTTCATTTATTAGAAATAAATTCTTCATTTTCATGACATTTTTGAAGAATCTCTTCTCAAGCCTGGATGACATTGGGAAACACTTATTCCCTTTCCCTTCCCTCCTACAAGAGTGGGTACAAAGGCATTCTAAGGAAATAGAGGATGATAACGGCAATAATTGTTTCTTTGTGTCCATTCTTTGTGATTGTTTCTCATTTAATCCTCATAAAACTTCTAAATCTCATAAAACTTCATAAATCTTCTCATAAAGATTCTATTAGGATAAAGGGCTGGCAAGAAAACTAATATCAGTCATGTAGAAAAGACAGGTTTTGTTCAATAATCCACAAAATGGATATGTTATGTTTTTTGAATCTTCTGATATTCTTAGATACATGATTTCTGTTTTCTGAAATTCTTATTTTTTTTTAAATTCTGAGGCTAGTATTTACTAATTCTATATCCATAAAATATGGTTATTTCTGTCCAAGAAACTCAGTTACAACATGTAGCCTCACCAATGTATTCTGGTGACTCCTGGTCTCAAAAGTGCAGTTTGCATTTTTAAAACCTAACTATTGAATTATAGTGTTTTATTTTGAAAACTCTGCATGACATACACACTTTTTGTTCTTATTTTTAAACTTATTTGGGCATTTCCTTATATAAGAACTAGTACTCTGTTGAGTAACATCAAACATTATTATTTCAAATAAATGTTAATCTTAAAAGTATGTAAAGTTGATATTCTACTCTTATGTAGCTATCATTTTAAAATGTGCTGTCTATTAAATTTTTAAATAACTGCTGTGTTAGTAGTATAATTTATTGGAAGAGTCTATGTGAAAGTTATTAATCTCCTGATATGAATTATAGATTACTACAAGCTCATTTTTAACAGCAAGACAGTTTATGATGTACAACTGAATGTAACAGAACGTGTGGAAACAACCACATTACCCACAGATATGCCTACAACTGTCTCAGGTGAGCACAACTGTCTCAGGTGAGCACATCATTTTAATATGTTAGAATACACACTAAAGTGTTGAATAACTTTACTTCCAAGTACTTTGAAGAGTTAAAGCAGAAGGAAAATAAAAGTGGAAGATCTTTCTGTTTCAGAGTTATCAGTAACATAGTTTTCCCCAGTTTTCTCCCTTCTTTTTCATTGTGTTCAAAGTCCTGAAATACTTAAAAAATTAAAGAAAAACCATTAAAATATGGTAAACATGTATAGATTCTTCTGTTAAATAAGCACTTTCATCTTTCTATACTTAGTTTCTTTATATGTTTAATTTTTTTTTTTCAAATGAATCGCCTTCTCTCTCCTTAGACTAGGTTTTCTTAAATCCCTTCTTTCTTCCTTCTTTAGCACTGACATTTAAACATTTTAATGGAGTTTAGCTGTGATGGTGTTTAGCTGAGTATACAGAAGATAAATATTCTGTATTCTCATATGTCTGAAATAAGTCTTTAGCTTAGCTAGCTATAAATTTTGTGGCTAAAAATTCACTTCTTAGAGAATATTGAGGGAGTTACTTTATTGTCTCTTGAAAACAATATTGTTAATAAGTCTGTACCCAGTACAATTTTCATTTTATAAAAATGACCCAACTTTAGCTGCTGGGTTCCTGACATTTAGGGTTTTTCTTGGTATGAGTGTTTTGGAAGAACTAATCCTGACGCTCCAATACTTTGACCACCTGATGCAAAGAGCTGACTCATTGGAAAAGATTCTTTTGCTGGGAAAGATTGGAGGCAAAAGGAGGAAAGGGCTGCAGAGGATGAGCTGGTTAGATAAAATCACCAACTCAGTGGACATAAATTTGAACAAACTCTAGGAGATAGTGAAGGACAAGGGAGCCTGGCGTGCTACAGTCTTCTCAAACTGAAAGTTTAGGGTTTTCAAATTTAGGGAATATATGTGCTATTCCTTATAGTTTATTTTTCACTTCACTTCATTTCCTCTGTTCTTTCCATGACTTCTCCCTTTCAGATGTTCAGATTTACAGATTGTCATCTTTCCTTTGTATTTTCTGTTTATTTTAGCATTAGATTCTGGAAGATTTCTTAAATTTTACTTTTCAAGCTACTGATTATTTTTTGGCTATCATATTTTTGAATGATTCTTTAAAAAAAATTTTTTTTAATGTAGCATTCTATTCTTACCTTATGTATATACTATCTTTTGGAGACATCTTAGTAAACTGATTAGAGATACATTTTAAAATATCAGTCTTTTTTTTTTTTTGAAATCATTTTGAGGAGGAAGGCAGTTTTTTCTTTTCTTTTTTCTTTAATCATGAGAATTCTCTTTCATGTGCTGCTGCTGCTGCTAAATCACTTCAGTTTTGTCCAACTTTGTGTGACCCCATAGATGGCAGCCCACAAGTCTCCCCAGTCCCTGGGATTCTCCAGGCAAGAATGCTGGAGTGGGTTGCCATTTCCTTCTCCAATGCATGAAAGTGAAAAGTGAAAGCGAAGGCACTCAGTCGTGTCTGATTCCTAGCAACCCTATGGACTGCAGCCTACCAGGCTCCTCAGTCCATGGGATTTTCCAGGCAAGAGTACTGGAGTGGGGTGCCATCGCCTTCTCCTTTCATGTGCTGGTGCTTCTAGGATTTGTGCTCCTCTATTGAAACTCAAGAAAGGAAGTGATGGCTAGTGTGGATTGCTCTATTGTTATTTTAAAGAGGATAAAAAATAAAGAAGATAGTTTTTCCATTAGATCTCTCTAGAAGTGAGAACTCTATCTGAATACTTTTTTCTTTAGCCCTCTACTTTATTTCTTAAAATTTTTGTTGTAGTATAATTGTTTTACAATGTCATTTTAGTTTCTGCTGTACAACAAAGTGAATCAGCTATATTTATACATATATTTTAAGGGTGGAAGACCAGGGAAGTGTGATGAACAGGCAATTTTCCTGTTCAAATTAAGTTGGATATAAAGTATGGTGTCAACAATGACAGTAGAAACCAAGGCCTTGCCAGATAGCTCATTCAATATTTTCAGAGATTAACTATATCCTTTCCTCTCCTGAAAATTGTACAGATGTCACTGATTTTCTTCCTCCCTCTCTTAACTTATCTTCTTTCATCAAAAAGATGCACTGTGCACCATATGCCAAGCACCTGGGGAACCTAGATAATATAATTTTTTTTTTGGTGTAACAGTTACAACAATTTCTCATCTTGAGTGTGACAGGAAAAGCAGAGAAGTAAACAGAAAAATTATAATTCAGTGTAATAAGTGTACATAAACATGAACACATAGTGCAAGAAACCATATAGCTGGAGGAAACAGCTCAGACTGAATGGGGTGCAATATTTAATGCAGGGATTGGATGCATGTTTCCATAAAAGTAATGAGATAGCAAGGCATTCTCAAGAAAAATTCAAGATTTTCAAGATAAATAGATGACAGGAAACTAAGTGGATTAAGAGATAAAACTGGAGTGCCATGAGGGTTCCTATCAATAATGGGAAGAACTTGGATTTCAACCTGAAATCTATTTGAATCATTTAGAGAAGAGTCTTATAGAAATATTACTGAAAACATTGAGGTGATAAGTATCAGAATAGATATGGACTAACGTCTTGCTTTTTTTTTAATTTTTTTGCAGCAAACAAAACATTCTGAAGTTTTTTTCTGAGTGCTTTGAATAATCCCGTCATTAGTTTTTCCCTCTATAGCCATTTTCTTTAATCTTCAGATTGCTCCAGATCCAAATCTTTTTCATCTCAGGCTGTGTTCTTTTCCTTCTCTCATATTTTAAGCAATCATCTCTTTCAAAATATAACTCCTGTTAATCATTTGAATGTATAATGCAAATATTTAGAAATTCTGATGTATATGCTAATTTGTACTATATCTGTGCATACCTGTCATGCATATGTGTGTATGTATCATATCTTTATAGACTTTCCTTATTCAGACCCGGGACCTCACTTATGTTCAGAGATATGGATACAGTATGGAAGTAACTGCTATAACTTTTCTACCAAAATAATTTGTAATATGTGCAACAGCGACTGTGAGAAGAATCACTCCTCCCTGATGAATATGGATGATGAGAAAAATAAGAATGGAACCAAGGTTTGTGGTATGATTTGTGGTATGTCTACAGCTATTTCTTGGTATTGTTAAAGTACAGGCAAGGAGAATTTGGGTAAGAACATTAATTCTTGGCTGTTCCTGATAAATGGCTTTCATGCCCTTCACTTTTGCTCTCTGCATCTGAGTGGAGACATTGGAAAATTCCTATATCACAGGTTCAGAAAAACAAGGATCTACAGTGATTAGAGTTGCTGGTTCATATGGTAAGCCATGGAAGTCTATTTCTGTGTTATTTCTTGTTACCCATGATTTCTGGTTTGTTTGTTTTTTTTTTTTTTACAGAGTCAGGAAGGAGTGGGTAATTATTTATTTCCAATTGTGAGGTATATTTTAAATAATCACTGCTGCAGATTAAATCACAGGATTCTCTTCCCCCTTAGAATTGTTGTCCACTGATAAAAAGTCATTCTCTGGACTATAAGCCACCTGGTACAATCATATAAATTATCTGGCTTATCCTCACATATTACTACCCTACTTGATCTTACTTAAGTTAAAATACAGAAAAATCAGATCAAGTTATGCTCATGATTATTTTTCTGTTGTTGTTTTTCTTAATATTTGATTGTAGCAAAAATACCAAACTCCCAACTCCCTACTATCAGAACAATCTACTTGTTCATTTTCTTGTAACACACAGCAAGCTCCAATCCAAAAGATTTTGTCCTCAGCATTAAGCTGAATGTGGTTAAATGTCTCAGTGACTTTTGCCTTTCTGGTTTTACTACCTGGATTATTATTCTGCCTCTTTTGAACCTGATTAATCCAACTCAGGTTTCCAGTATGTGGCTCATTATAGGCATATAGTAAATAGTTTTTGTCACTACTCTTAATGCATTATTTAAACTTTTTGAAGTTTTTCACTGTTAACTGCGTTATTCTTGAAACTCTTTCTTTGTTAGTTCCCATGGCATCATGCCTTCTAGTTGATGTTTTACTTAACCTCCAAACAGGCTCTCTACATTATTCCTAAATTTAAGATTCAAAAACTGAAATTCATAGAGAATAAATAAATTTCTTAAGGTCACATGAGCAATAAGAAGCAGAAAGTAAGCTCAAAACCTAGTCTGCTTATCTCCAAAGACTGAAGTATGTCTAAAAGCAATTAGTTGACAATTTAAAGATGACTCTGACAAGGGTATTTTTCATGCAATAGGTAATTTGGGTGAAATGTTGATAACATTTCACACAAGTACTTCTTAAGTGTTTACTAAGGTCTGCAATGTGGACTGAATGCTGGTAATATGAGTGACACATGTAATAAAGCTTTTAAACTAAGGTGGATTGAAATAATAAATTGAAAATTATGCAAATCATTATATAACTGCAATTATGATGTTGCATTTATAAAAAATGAAAAGTATAGCTTTCAAACTGGAAAAAAAGAATAGACGTGTGCCATTAATGGCTTCCTTACTGACTGGTTTTGAGGTCTTTTCAGAAATTACCTTATCTGACTGCTACTCACTTCTTGTCAGAGATACTCTTCCAAGCTGGTTTTTCCTTAAAGAAGGAAGTTTCAAAGTTCTGGGCTTCCAGAGACTTTCACCATTAGGGTTACCTTGGTTACCCTCCTCTCATCCAATTAAAAAAAATTTTTAATTGTGGTAAAATATGCATAACATTGGAGAAGAAATGGTAACCTACTCCAGTATTCTTGCCTGGGACATCCCATGGACAGACGAGCCTGGAGGGCTACAGTCCATGGAGCCACAAAGAATTCGACACAACTTAACAACTAAACAACAATAAATAACATTAAATCTCCTGGCTTAACCAATTTTAAGTGTACAGTACACTCCCAACGCTGTGCCACCAATCTCTGGAACTCTTCATGTTGCAAAACTGAAACACCACACTCACTAAACAACTCCTTGATTTCTCCTTCCTCTGCCTCCTGGCAAGCCTGATTCCACTCTTTATTTCTGTGAATTTGACTAGGGTAATAGTCAATAAATGAATTTTACATTAACTTTACATTGAAATGAATCATATCATATTTGTTTTTCTGTGACTGCTTATGTCACTCACCATAATGTCCTCAAGGCTCATCCATGTGGTAGTACGTGTCAGACCTCAACGAGGATAGTTAGAGACCACCTGAAATCTGAATGAGGAAGAAGGATGAAAACAAAGCTTAAACTCCAGATTTCCTCTTAAGAATCTTGGAAGTTAATGCAAGATAAAATACATTTTATATCTCAAGAGAAAATTCATGATGCCAGGGAAACTTTTAAAGACACTGTGACTTAGCTCAGCATAGGGCCCAGGGAGGAGGGAAACATTAAAAGAGTAGGATAGACAACGGTTGGGTGAAAATTGTATAAATCTTAATTATGTCGAATTGGTTCACGGTACTTTTCAGGTCTACTAGATCCTTCTACTTTTCTATATATTCATTCTATTAATTTTTTAGGGTTTGATCTTGAAACTTCCACTGAAAATCTTAATTTACTTAAAAAATTGTATTTTTTTTAATTTCCAAAATTTTTCAGGATTCTTTTTTAAATTAATTTAATTGGAGAATTACTTAACAATATTTTGATGTTTTTTGCCATACGTCAGTGTGAATCAGCCACAGGTATACATGTGTCCCCCCCATCCTGAATCCCACTCCCTCCTCCCTCCCCACCCTATCCCTCTGGGTGTCCCAGAGCACTGGCTTTGGGTGCCCTGCTTCAGGCACCAAACTCACACTGCTTATTTATTTTACATATAGTAATGTACATTTTTTTAAAGTAATAATTGTAATATATAGTGGAACTAAGGGCTTCCCTGGTAGCTCAGTTGGTAAAGAATCTGCCTGCCAGTGCAGCAGATGCAAGAGACATGGGTTCTCTCCTTGGGTGGGGAAGATCCGCTGAAGGAGGAAATGATAACCCACTCCAGTATTCTTGTCTGGGAAATCCTACAGACAGAGGAGCCTGGTGGGTTGCAGTCCATGAGCTTGTAAAGGGTCTAACACAATTGAGTGCACATATATGCACACACATAGTGGAACTATATATAACTTGGTTCTGTGTTTTCCAAGTCTCATGTGAATGTGAAAAAGAGAGAGAGAAAAAAGTACATAAAGGCAGGTAAATTGAAAAAGAATTGGGAGGTCTCATGGGAAAGGTTGAATGAATGTGATCCTGTTCCATGGTGAATACAGAAAATTAGAACCTCTGCAGATGTCTACATGATGGGTTACCTGATGACTTGTTTTCACCTATCACCTGCTAACTGTTAAGAATGTAATAGTGGTGTTAAATAGAACACTTGAGAAGAATAGAGGTCTTCAAATCCCACTGAGAGTAAGGGGACAATGAACAAAGGAGCAGTAACATGAATGTTGAATGGAATTTTGATGACATGAATTTGTTTCTGTTGCACTTGAATTAGCTCCAGGCCATTCAAAGTAACTGATGTTTCCTTTGTTTATAGATGTTCACTAGATGTCATCCATTACACATCTTCCAGACACTTCTGAATTCTGTTTCCAAAAACACAAATCAGACAGCAAGGAATGTTTCAGATATTTCCATTTTGACTTGTGAGTTAACTTGTTTCTTCTTTTTTTTTGTCAGTAATAAAGAAATATGTGGTGTGCTAATTTTGTTGAAGTTTCTCTGACAGTCAGTCACCCTCCATACGTGGTCAAAGATGTATGAAGGGAAGGAAAGATACCTGGAAGCTTTTCTCTGCAACTTAGGCAATTCTTTTTTTGCAAAAAAAAAAAAAAAAAATCTAATCTATACAGAAATTCCTTGGAATTGAGAACACTGGAGGAAGAAATTCAGAAGTATTGCTATACTTCAAATTCAGAAGTATTGCTATACTTCCCTGCCTTTATTTCACATGACTGCCTCATGCTTTCCCAGGACCCTAAGGAGTGGAGACAAGGTATAAGGACAAAGTCAAATCAGGTTCAAGGATATTATCCAGTGCAATAAAAAATAAATTATCTCCTTGGAGCCAAGAAATTCTGCTTTGTTTCTAGTACTTTACATTGTTAAAGTAAACAATATGAGCTTATATACTTTACTAAAGGAAGGTTATAACAATATTTTAAGTGAACTATAATCCAGATGACTATATGATTTATTGGTCATATGATTGGTTTATTGACCATATGATTTTGAGAGTGAAATGAGGCACTATTGATAATTATACCAAGATAATTATACCAATTGTACCAGGCATAAATCAGTAGTGTCCTGGGAAAGCCAAGGTTACTCAATGACCTCTTGGGTAAAATTGATAACAGGCACATATATCCCCTCTTTTTTTGGATTATCTTCCCATTTAGTGCTTCACCAAGCACTGAGTAGAGATCCCAGTGTTATATAGTAGGTTCTCATTAATTATTTATTTTATACATAGTATAAGGGATTGAATAATCTATCCCAATATCCAAATACAGTAGAAATTAACACATCATTATAAAGCAATTATGCTATGTTAAGTCGCTTCAGCTATATCTGACTCTGTGATCCTATGGACTGTAGCTCACCAGACTTCTCTGTCCATGGGATTCTTCAGGCAAGAATACTGGAGTGGGCTGCCATTCCCTTCTCCAGGGGTTGTTCCAACCCAGGGATCAAACCCATGTCTCTTATGGGAAGTCCTGTGGAACAATTGTACTTCAATAAAAAATAATTTAAAAAATTCTAACAGATGATAGTAAAAAGCTACCAGAGGCAGTTTCAGTCCAAGAAAGTTGAGGGTACTAGAGAATTCTAACAGTAGTATAAAGAATCACCAGAGCTACTGCCACTTTCTTCTCTCTTAACTGAAATGATTTAACAAGAAAAGAATAAGTTTTGGAAGTAAAAGTTTATATTTATGAGGTAATTGTTTTTCAAGATAAAGCACAGGACTCATTTTTATTTATCTTTTTGTTCCAGGTTTGGTACCTCCATAAGTATTTCAAGTGCCAAAACAGTGAAGCATGCAGTGTTCAATGGAAATTTAACAACTGGAAATCTAATGACTCTAGTAGTTATTGTGCCTGTGAAAACAAAGTAGATGTACCAAATTCTCAACCTTATGTAAATGCAAGAACTTATAATAGTTTAGGATATAGAAATGACTGTGTAAGCTGAAACTATGCAAAAACAATCTCAGAAACAAGTGGGGTAAATTTGATTGGTTTGTGACCTTTAAAATCTTTTGTAAAAACATTAAAACTCAGCTTCAGTTGATTATAATTATACAGGAAAAAATTTTTTTAATAAAATTGATATTATCTTGTCCAAATTTAATTTGAAATATTAGAAACATTGAGAATTAAAGTGGTTTATTTTGTTTATCAAGAGTAGTATAAACAGGGCTACAGCTTCTTTCAATATACCTTATTATGCAGATGGAACATCTTTTCTATACTGAAGAAATTGTTACACTCCTTTCTAAGCTGGGATAAGCTTTTATTGTTATATCCTTTCTGTGCTCAAAGACATGAAATATTTCCAACAGTTCCTTTAATTGTGAAGTTTTTTTGTGTTTTGTTTTGTTTTGTTTTGCTGGTATCACTTCCTTTAGAGAGCATCAGCATCATTTTCTTCATGCAACTACATTTGTTAATAAACTTTCTTCACTAAGTTCCTCTGACTGCATATTGAGACTCTCTAAAATGATGGTAGAGTCAATATTCCCATAGTGAGTGATTTCTTTCATAACTGTATTTAGATTATTATTTGTACAATTTGGTAAAAGTTCCTGTCATGCTATAACATGTTATTCACTTCTCCTGACAGGATTTTTGAGTATTTTCAGCTAGATGCTTTATGCCAGATTTCTAAAACTCAGCTAGAGAGTTTTTGATTGCATTATGATTATAGTATCAATAGTCTGTCCAAATGTCCATCAAACATAAAAGATCTTAAAAGATGAGATAATTCCTTGACCTCTTGACTGGATTAATGATGCTGCATTTAATGATAAACAGCAAATTTTCACAAGTTCACTCAAGCCCCTCAGAGAATTAGCATGACCTAGAGCATTATCTGAGTAGAAGTACTCTTAAAAACTAAATTGTTTTGCTGACAGTATCTCAGCAACATGGAAACAAGGAGAAAAAGGAACAGTATGCATTACTATCTATATCTGAACTGAATAAGAGATTCTCAGTGACCAACCCAGGAGAAATTTTTAAAGTGACAAGATTGAGTATCTGTTGTTTACATAGCAGCAAAGTTTGTACTTAATGGGATTACTCAGAGTTAATACACTCTGGTAAATGAAAACTGAATCCTGTAGGCGGGATTCTACAAAATCCTGTAGGTGAGATTCTGCAAAAATCTCTGAAATTTGCACTTGTGAGAATTATGTAAAATAATTTCTGATAGCTTTCAAAGTTCAAATAATAAATTAAAACAAACATCTGAGGTGTGCTCCATTTTATGATAATATCATTCTTTTTCTCCAGATTACTACATATATTTATCAACAGGAAATCTGTGAAGGATTCTCAAGACAACAAAACTGATACTTAAGGAATATGTAACCTAGCACTAATCCTCTCTTTTATGTTAAAATATCCTTGGTGGTGGTGGGTTAGTCACTAAGTCATGTTCGACTCTTGTGACCCCACGATCTATAGCCTGACAGGCTCTTCTGTCCATGGGATTTCTCAGGCAAGAATACTGGAGTGGGTTGCCATTTCCTTCTCAAGAGGATCATCCCGATCCAGGGATCGAAACAGGATCTCCTGCATTACAGGCAGAATCTTTACTGACTGAAGTACAAGGGACCCCTAGACTAAAATATCCTTAGTCATTCATTAAAGCTAAGAAGTAATCAGGCCAAAAGAGGAGAAAACAGGAGCTCAGAGAACTAATTTAATCATTATGCCCATTTTTTCTGAGAAGATGCTTGCATTTTCACACAAACTTGAACTTTTATTTAGACAGATCCTGGGACCTGGAGGTCTTCCTTGATGGTCCAGTCAGTAAAGAGTCTACCTGCAACCTGGGAGACCCAGGTTAAATTCCTGGGTTGGGAAGATCCCCTGGAGGAGGAAATGGCAACCCACCCCAGTTCTCTTGCCTAGAGAATCCCATCAACAGAGGAACCTAGTGGGCTACAGCCCATGGGGTCTCAGAGAGTCAGACATGACTGAGAGACTAACACTATACTGGGTCTTGGAGAAATGAAAGTTAGAACAAAGTCATCTCCATACTATGAGCTCAGTTCACTTCAGTCGCTCAGTCGTGGCTCTCTCTTTGTGACCCCATGGACTGCAGCATCAGGCTTTCCTATCCATCACCAACTCCTGGAGCTTGCTCAAACTCATGTCCATCTCTAGTCAGTGATGTCATCCAGCCATCTCATCCTCTGTCATCCCCTCCTCCTCCTGCCTGCAGTATTTCCCGACATCAGGGTATTTTCCAATGAGTCAGCTTTTCTCAACAGGTGGCCAAAGTATTTGAATTTCAGCTTCAGCATCAGTGCTTCCAATGAATATTCAGGACTGATTTCCTTTAGGATTGACTGGTTTGATCTCCTTGCAGTTCAAGGGACTCTCAAGCATCTTCTTAAACACCACAGTTCAAAAGCATCAATTCTTCAGTGCTCAGATTTCTTTAATGGTCCAACTCTTACATCCATATATGACTACTGGAAAAACCATAGCTCTGACTAGACTGACCTTTGTTTGCAAAGTAATGTTTCTGCTTTTTAATATGCTATTTAGGTTGGTCATAGCTTTTCTTCCAAGGAGCAAGTGTCTTAATTTCAGGGCTGTAGTAACCATCTGCAGTGATTTTGGAGCCCAGAAAATAAAGTTTGTCAGTATTTGCATTGTTTCCCCATCTAACTGCCATGAAGTGATGGGACCAGATGCCATAATCTTTGTTTTTTGAATGTTGAGTTTTAAGCCAACTTTTTCACTCTTCTCTTTCACTTTCATCAAGAGCCTCTTCAGTTGCTCTTCACTTTCTTCCATAAAGGTGGTGTCATCTGCATGTCTGAGGTTATTGATATTTCTCCCAGCAATCTTGATTCCAACTTGTGATTCATCCAACCTGGCATTTCATATAATGTACTCTGCATATAAGTTAAATAAGCAGGGTAACAATATACAGCCTTGACGTACTCCTTTCCTAATTTGGAACCAGTCTGTTGTTTCTTGTCCGGTTCTAATTGTTGCTTCTTGACCTACATACAGATTTCCCAGGAGGCAGTTAAGGTGGTCTGGTATTCCCATCTCTTGAAGAATTGTCCACAGTTTGTTGTGATCTACACAGTCAAAGACTTTGGTGTAATCAATAAAGCAGGAGTAGATGCTTTTCTGGAACTCTCTTGCTTTTTCGATGATCCAACAAATGTTGGCAATTTGATCTCTGGTTCCTCTTCCTTTTCTAAATCCATGATCTCTGGTTCCTCTGGCTTTTCTAAATACTATGAGATATGGACTCAAATAATTCTACCTTCACTGTAAGACTGAACCAAAAGGAAACAAGCCCTTTGAAAATCTTGCAGCCCAGGTTGTGATCATCTGTGTTTTTAAGAAATTTCAACCTTTATTCAGGGATTAACAGGTCAAAATTCATAAAGTCTTGGATCTTGAGGGAAGTAACATGTGACTATTTTCTGGAGAAGGGTAACTTCATTCCAGAAAACAGAGACCACAGTCATAGTGACATATTCACTTTCAAAAAAGAGACCCACAGAGAAGTTCCAAAGAGAAAAACAAGTACAAACATTAAAAGTGGAATTTTGATGCCAGTGGCTAAATACTTTTATCTCTTGAATTCCCTTCTGCCCTCATTTTTCCAGTGGTCATGTATGGATGTGGAGTTGGACTGTGAAGAAAGCTGAGCACCAAAGAATTGATGCTTTTGAACTGTGGTGTTGGAGAAGACTCTTGAGAGTCCCTTGGACTGCAAGGAGATCCAACCATTCCATCCTAAAGGAGATCAATCCTGGGTGTTCATTGGCAGGACTGATGCTGAAGCTGAGACTCCAATACTTTGGCCACCTCATTCGAAGTGCTGACTCTTTGGAAAAGACCCTGATGCTGGGAGGGATTGGGGGCAAGAGGAGAAGGGGACGACAAAGGATGACTGGTTGGATGGCATCACCGACTCGATGGACATGAGTTTGGGTAAACTCTGAGAGTTGGTGATGGACAGACAGGCCTGGAGTGCTGCGATTCATGGGGTCACAAAGAATCGGACACGACTAAGTGAATGAACTGAACTGACCTGAACTGAATCCTTAATTAAATTATTTTAATGTTATTTCTAACTCATTTAGGTTCTGGAGTTTTCATTTGACTTCTGAATTATTCCTATGCTGTGGAAATTCTTTACACTTTTCTCTCTACTTGAACACACTGATCATTTTTATTTTAAGTTTCTTATCTGATATCATCAGTATCTGAAGTATCAATAGGTCAATTTTTATTACTTGACTTGTCAGTTAATGTTTTGTCATTTAGTCTATTTGTTTTTAGGATGCTTCACAATTTTTTATTAAACGCCAGCCATGTACATAAGAGACCTGGGTTCGATCCCTGGGTTGGGAAGACACCCTGGAGGAGGGCATAGCAGCCCACTCCAGAATCCCATGGACAGAGGAGCCTGGGGGGTTACAATCCACAGCGCAGCAAAGAATAGGACACAACTGAAGTGACTCAGCACATGCACGGGTAAGTAAAAACAGTATAGATTATGAATGATATTTTTCTACAAGAAGAGGTGTTTGTTTGTTTGTTTGCTTTCTAGCAGGCATGTAGAATATAAAAAGTCCCTTGAGTTTGCCTTCTCAATTGTTTTACAAATTCTGTTCAACATAGATAATAAGTTTTGGTAGGAATTTTATGTGATACAAGCCACAGTTTTGTGGTCAGAACAGGGAGATCTCCCTTCTTTGATTACACAACACCTACCAAGCACATACATATTTAAAAGCTAATGGTCAAACAATGCATTCCCAACAGAACATTTATTAGGGAACAGTATCACACATACAGGAAGCATAGCGGTTGATTAGCTCTCCTCTTTTTTCATGATATGGGGTTATGCACAGTAATCAGGCAGGCTGCATGTCAGATTCCAGGAAGGAGATTCTGATGCTGCAGGTGGGTTTTAGGTGCCTGACTAGGAACTTAGCACTTCCTTGCTAGTGTGTTCAAGGGCTGAGTTCCAGGTGGTTTGGTCACAGCACTATTGCATGAGAAAGCCTCACTTCTCCCACATTCTGCTGCCTAAGCATTTAACCACAGAAACCACCAGACCCCATCCTCATGTCTGTAACTGCAGGATGTGTTAAAACCTATCACCTGAAATGTGACTCAATGAATCAAATGGTTATCTTAAGCACTGCAGCTGGTTACTTTGGAGAGTTACAGGACCTACCCTGAAGCTTCAGTTCAGTTCAGTTCAGTTCAGTCACTCAGTGGTGTTCGACTCTTTGCAATCCCATGAATTGCAGCACTCCAGGCCTCCCTGTCCATCACCAACTCCCGGAGTTCACTCAAACTCACGTCCATCGAGTCAGTGATGCCATCTAGCCATCTCATCCTCTGTCATCCCCTTTTCCTCCTGCCCCCAACCCCTCCCAGCATCAGAGTCTTTTCCAATGAGTCAGCTCTTCTCAGGAGGTGGCCAAAGTACTGGAGTTTCAGCTTTAGCATCATTCCTTCCAAAGAACATCCAGGGCTGATTTCCTTTAGAATGGACTTGTTGGATCTCCTTGCAGTCCAAGGGACTCTCAAGAATCTTCTCCAACATCTCAGTTCAAAAGCATCAATTCTTTGTCACTCAGCTTTCTTCACAGTCCAACTTTCACATCCATTCATAACCACTGGAAAAACCATAGCCTTGACTAGACGGACTTTGTTGGCAAAGTAATGTCTCTACTTTGTCAGTATCCATTAATTCCTTCAGGTCTTGACGGCAAGCTTGATGGCAAGTGGTGGAAGTTTATCCCACTGCAACTGAGCAAACACGTCAACGTGTAAGGGCTACAAGGCCAGGTCCCTGGAACAGAGCCCCTGGAAGGGAAGAAACAGTGACACTCTGAGGACAGGGTGAGAAGTTGATTACTTCTGCTTTTACAACTAAACAGAGCTGCTGCTGTTGCTGTGTCACTTCAGTCGTGTCCGACTCTTAGCGACTCCATGGACTGCAGCCCATCAGGCTGCCCGGTCCCTGGGATTCTCCAGGCAAGAACACTGGAGTGGGTTGCATCATCACAAATTCATAACTTTGCTTAAACCTATCAGAGCTCTGAGGTTATAGGGCAGTCATCTAAGCTGAAATCTGAAAAAGACAGGTACTTTCAAAGAAAGATAGGGTATGCAGTCTTTTCACCTGGGGAAAATACTCAATTCATAGAAGCTGTTATAAAGAATTCAGCCAAAATGTTTAACAAGTTGCTAAAGGTAGGCTGTGGTTTTGCTTGAGTGCACAGACACCCTGAGAACTGGGGATACAAAGGTAAATCACAGATACCTGAAGGTACTTTACAAACTGCACCAGGTGCTGTAAGTTTGAAAGCAGGTCACAACATATCGGCAAATTTCCCTTATGTTTCAGGTCTGGGGAGATGAAGAACAGTCATTGTTGAAAAGACACAAAGCCTGAAATTTCTCCCCTAGGGAACAAGAGCCTTATGCCAGTGAAGGCAAAATAGCAAGCTCTCCTTCTCGGGCTCAAGAGAAGCTCATTACAGCTGAAAATGACAGAGAGGGGAACAGCCTGATGGTGTTAACCATGACTGCTAGACTTTCTCTGCTAAATGAACCTCCAGATATCCTCAGTGGTGACTTGCTTGACAGGTCTCCTGTTTCAATTCTCTTGCTCCTTCACTGTTTCTCTCACTTTCAAAATAAACTGCCTGCACTAGAGTTCTCCAGTCTGCTTCTCAGCACTTCATGTCCTCTTTTTCTACTTCCGCTTTCTCTAGTTTCTTTCCACCTTGAAAGGAACAGCAATCTGTCTTCTCTTTGTTCCCTGCTCGTTTCCTGTTCTCAGTCCCTGGGCTGCATCACAACCTAACGTTCACAGAGAAATATAAACAGAGAATCGAGGAAAACCCCCAACCAAGCCCTGGAACACATAACAATTTGAAAGATTTAAAAAATGTTGTAATCTAAGTAGAGTTGTCAGGTAAAATACATCTTGTATTTTGAATTAACTGAATAAGATACCTGAATATCTTACTCAGTTAAATTGTAAATTTAGCTTAAAAATAATGTTTTTCAAGTAAGTATGCCTTATGCAATATTTCTATTTATTTTAATATGTATTGTTGACCTGAAATTCAAATTCAAATGGAAAATCTAGGTTTTAATTTGCTAAATCTGGTCAGTCTGCCCATAATTGCATTGGAAAGGGTCAGCTAGAAAAATGAAGACAAATTTGTATAGGCAGAAAATTTTATTTTAAACGGAAGGAAGCTGTTTCCTAACCACCCGACCCCAACCCTCCAGCCACATATCTGTCTTTGAATCTATTGGTAATATTCATTACAAACCTCATGTTTTAACCTTTTCTTCTTTGTATGAGAAACTTTTAAACACTCCTGAAGTGCGTGTGTGCGAGCTCAGTCACTTCAGTCTTGTCCGATTCTTTATGACCCCATGGACTGTAAGCCCACCATGTAAAATTGTCTCAGATTGAGATTTTCGGGAGACTATATAAAGAAGCCAAAACCGGATCACAGTGGCTTTTCCCGGCTCTGCTTTGAGTAGTTACCCAGTGAGAGGTAAGGAGCCAATCAGATATGAAATTCTCAGAGTTGTCACTGTGCTCCAGCCAATCCCAGGCTGCTGATCCACCGCCCGCAGCTAGGGTACTGGTTGGTAATTGCTTGGCAGCCGTTACTACCCAGGTTCATGAAAACGTAAAAGAAAAGGACACATGGTATGCGCCGGCAACGGGGCATCTGCCTGAAGTCCGGTCCCGAGATTGAGGGGAGGATGCTAGATTTCTGCACTGTTTCCAGTTGAATCTTTCTTCCGCCCGCTTCCCAGAGAAAACTGGCTTCTTGCTTTCCTGCAGTGAGGATCAGATATAATTATCAGTTCATCCCCAGGATTATTCCACCCGCTATGACTGTCAAAGAGCCTTCTCCAAGACCGTCTGAGATGGAGAGTGAAAGGATTGAGAATAGGAAGGTTGTGGAGCAGAGGATCAAAAGGCCAGGTAAGAGGGAAGACAGAAGTTGTTTTCGGATACAAGAACTGAGCATCCTTTCTTGATCCCACCTTGCATCCTCAGAATTTTGGTGTATATCATATGTAATCTGACCCTTAAGTAGAAACAATCTTCTTTACAAAGAAAGCAAAGACGCCAGAGAAATTGTGAATCTACCCTTCTCCACCAGATTAACCCCCATCTCTTGGAAAAGGCAGTATTTCATTAAAAAGCGCCAGGAGAAGCTTGTTTTTCTTGTCTGGAATCCAGATAGAAGATTGAGTAACATAATTCTCAGAAATGGCACCAAAAAGTAGAGCCAAAGCACTTTTGAGACTACTGCTGCTGCAAATTAGATATTTGTGCCATTCCTCATTTTCCTAAGTGTTAGTTACTGGGTTGTGAACTATAGCATGTAGAGAAGATACAGGGGAAAAATTATTTGGGCCTTTTTTTTCTTTACTTGTTCACTTTTTTTTTTTCCAAGATAAACAGTGACATGTTTTCCACAGGTATAGTAACAAAGAAAAAGGTAATCATGTCAAGTATGATTTGTGGAGGTATCGCCTTTCTTCTTTGGGCAGTGTTAGGATTTCCTCAAAAATGTGAGTAAGCAATTGCTGCTAAAAATATATTGTGTAGTAATATTGATTTGGTTATACCCGTGACTAGCTTTTCCTTCCCCTTCACTGAACAACTGGACTCAGAAAATATTCTCCCTACCAGAGCCATCTAGTTTTTCTTCAAAATTAGTTACTCTGTTTGTCTTCTAGAATGAACATTCTTTTAATAAATATCTCTTAAACTTCAGGCATATGATGATACCAAAATGAAAAAAAAAAAAAGTAGATTTTTTTTCTGCCCTGGAAGGAATTCATTATTAACTGAAGAAAAAAGCATGTAAACATGATAAGAAAAAAGTGTCAGTTGCTCAATTGTGTCTGACTCTTACAACCCCATGGACTGTAGCCGCCCAGGTTCCTCTATCCATGAGATTTTCTAGGTAAGAATACTGGAGTGGGTTGCCATTTCCTTCTCCAGGGGATCTTCCTGACCCAGGGATCGAACCTGGTTCTCCTGCATTGGCAGGCAGATTCTTTACTGCCTGAGCCACGATAAAATAACTACTAAGTAGAAGTACATTCAGTTTGAAGCAGAAGAAGAGATTATAAGTCTACCTCTAGTAGTTGGGCTTCCCTGATAGCTCAGTTGGTAAAGAATCCTCCTGCAATGCAGGAGACCCCAGTTCAATTCCTGGGTCAGGAAGATCTGCTGGAGAAGGGATAGACTACCCACTCCAGTATTCTTGGGCTTCCCTTGTGGCCCAGCTGGTAAAGAATTTGCCTGCAATGCGGGAGACCTGGGTTCAATACCTTGGTTAGGGATATCCACTGGAGAGGGGAATGGCTACCCACTCCAGTATTCTGGCCTAGAGAATTCCACTGAATCTATAGTCCACAGGGTTGCAAAGAGTCAGACACCACTGAGTGATTTTCATTTCATTTCGCTAATAGTCAAGTGAGACTGTGATAGGAGGAGTGTTTGTGCTGAATCAGGAGATCAAGTAGGCATTTATCAGTGAGCTTGCCTTTGAAGAGAAAAAAAACATGAACATCAGAGAATCATACCAGGTGCAATTAGGATAGAGTTAAAAAGAAATGGGTTGGGTTCTAGCAACTATATTACATTGCCCTAGTGCATCCTAAAGGAGATCAGTCCTGGTTGTTCATTGGAAGGACTGATGCTGAAGCTGAAACTCCAATATTTGGCCACTTCACGTGAAAGTTGACTCATTGGAAAAGACCCTGATGCTGGGAGGGATTGGGGGAAGGAGGAGAAGGGGATGACAGAGGATGAGATGACTGGATGGCATCACCGACTCGATGGACATGAGTTTGAGTGAACTCCGGGAGTTGGTGATAGACAGGGAGGCCTGGCCTGCTGCGATACATGGAGTCGCAAAGAGTTAGACACGACTGAGCTACTGAACTGAACTGAGTGCATTAATTCTCTTACTTCCATAGATGATTATTTTATAATTTATCCTTTCTCTCCAAACCTTAAGGGAGTCTTTCCACATCTTCCCTGTCAAGTCTATATATTTGCTTCCAATCTTACAGTTTAGTTCAGTTTAGTCGCTCAGTCATATCTGACTCTTTATGACCCCATGGACTGCAGCATGCCAGGCCTCCCTGTCCATCACCAACTCCTGGAGCTTACTCAAACTTGTGTCCATCGAGTCAGTGATGCCATCCAACAATCTCATCCTCTGTTGTCCTCTTCTCTTCCCACCTTCAATCTTCCCCAGCGCCAGGGTCTTTTTCAAGGAGTCAGTTCTTCACATCAGGTGGCCAAAATATTGGAGCTTCAGCTTCAGCATGAGTCCTTCCAATGAATATTCAGGACTGATTCCTTTAGGACGGACTGATTGGATCTCCTTGCAATCCAAGGGACTCTCAAGAGTCTTCTCCAACACCACAGTTCAAAAACATCAATTCTTTCGTGCTCAGCCTTCTTTATGGCCCAACTCTCACATCCATATGTGACCACTGAAAAACTATAGCTTTGACTAGACAGAACTTTGCTGGCAAAGTAATATCTCTGCTTTTTAATATGCTGTCTAGGTTGGTCATAACTTTTCTTCCAAGGTTAGTAAGTACCTTTTAATTTCATTGCTGCAGTCACCATCTACAGTAATTTTGGAGCCCAAGAAAATAAAGTCTGTCACTGTTTCCATTGCTTCCGCATCTGTTTACCATGAAGTGATGGGACCAGATGCCATGATCTTTGTTTTCTGAATGTTGATTTTAAGCCAGCTTTTTCACTCTCCTCCTTCACTTTCATCAAGAGCCTCTTCAGTTTCTCTTCACTTTCTGCCATAAGGGTGGTGTCATCTGCATATCTGAGGTTATTGATCTCTCTCCCGGCAACCTTCCTTCCAACTTGTGCTTCATCCAGCTTGGCATTTTTATGGCAATTAGTAGAAAACTTCCAAATAACTCTCATCACCACACCTATTGTATTACCTTTATCTCTACCCATAAACTGTATCCATATTCTTGGTATACAGATGGAGTGTTCATGTTCTATGCTAGATCCTATAGCCTCTTAGCTGATTAGTATTATTCTCGTCTCTCTTTTCTACATTATCAGCCTTTTCATGCTCAACTGAAACATCCTCATGGGCAACATGATACAGTGATATGTCTCCTCCCCCCACCAAAAACAAACAACAACAAAATTCTCTAGACTTGTTTTCTTGTCTGTACAGCAGCTTTGTTGAAAAATCTTTGCTAGTTTTTCCTAATATCTGTTTTGCTGTTTTCTGTTAAATCTACTTTGCTCAGATTCCCATCTCTTTTTCTATCAAATTTACCTTACAAGTCCATTAGTAACTTCCAGGTCAATTCTTAGTCTTTATCGAAGTTGATCTGTGTAGTAGTCAGCACTGTCTCTCTCCTTGGAAATGATTTCTTCATTTGACTTCCAAAACAGCATTTTCCCATGCCTTGCTTCCTACCTAATTTGTTGCTTATTTGCAGGTTTCTTGTATTTGTTCCTTCTTTTCTCCCTGACCTCTCACCTTTGCCCCGGGTTCAGTCCTAGAGCAGGTCCCCTCTTCATCTGTCTTTGTGCTCTTGGTAACCTGAACCAGACTTAAAACTTTTACATTAATACTGATGATTTCCAAATATATATCTCCAGTCTGGTTCTTCTCACTGAATTCCAAATTGTTAAATCCACCTACTTGACTAACAAACATCTCAAACCTAGCATTGTCCAAGATGACAAAAGAAAATGTGATAGATAAACTTCTATCTCCTATACCCCTTCTACCTGTGGTTTTCTTCATCTCAGGAAATAGAAACTTTATCTTTCCAGTTTTCAAGGCAAAACTTTATAGTCCTTTTTTGACTCTTTTTCCCACTCTGAAGCCCCAAATATAATCAGAAAATTCTGCCTGGCCTTTCAAAATATGACCACAATCTGAGTACTTTTCATCATTTCTACCCTCTGGATTGTTCCCAATCCACATTTTGTATCGTCTATCTTCTATATCTTCTCTCTTCCACTCTTGACCTTCTAGAGCAACATACCCAGTGAAAATGTAATATGAGTCACAAATGTCATTTAAATTTTAACAGCCACATTGAAATTAAAGAAAAATTGCAACAGTTTTAAATTTTGTTTAATTCAAACGTAATGTATTATCATTTCATCATGTAGCTATGTAAACATCAATGAGATCTTCATATTATTTTTTGTAGTATGTGTTTGATATTCAGTGTGCACTTCATATTTACAAGACACCTGGATTTGGGCTAGCAATATTTCAGGTGTTCAGTAGTCACATCCAGCTATGGCTACCATTTCAAGCAGTACAGTTCTAGAGTATATTTTTAACAATTTTTTGAGACAAATCAGATCTGTGCAAAATGCTGCAGAAGTCTTTTATTCTGTTGGGGCAATGCCAAAATCCTACTAATGGCCATAAGGCTCTGTTGGATCTGGTCATTCAACTATCTCTGTGATCTCATCTCTTACTACTTCATTTTTCTCCAGTCCTCTGGCATCCTTACTATTTTGTGAAGAAGGAAGACACATTCATCTTTGTCTTTTGTCCTAGGTTCTTTTTGTTTGGGAAGCTCTTCCCCTATATGTGAATATGCCCCGCTAGCTACCTCCTTCAAGTCTTTAATAAATATCTCATGGAACACTGTCTGGACTATTGCATTAAAATTGTACCTCTTTTCACCAACAGTCCCAGTCCCCTTTACTTTGATGCATTTTATGACAAACTGGTATAGTTTACTTGGGGAAGGCAATGGCACCCTATTCCAGTACTCCTCCTGGAAAATCCCATGGATGGAGGAGCCTGGAAGGCTGCAGTCCATGGGGTCGCTGAGGGTCGGACACAACTGAGCGACTTCACTTTCACTTTTCACTTTCATGCATTAGAGAAGGAAATGGCAACTCACTCCAGTGTTCTTGCCTGGAGAATCCCAGGGACAGGGGAGCCTAGTGGGCTGCCATCTATGGGGTTGCACAGAGTCAGACACGACTGAAGTGACTTAGCAGCAGTAGCAGCAATAGTATAGTTTACTAGACATGTAAGTCCCATTAAGGAGAAGGATTTTTGTATCTTATTTATAGAGTTGTGCTTCTAAAGCTACAAAAGTTTATCTGGCACATGGTAGAAGCTCAAATGATAATTGTTGAATGAATGAACAAATTAGTGAGTGAATTAGAAAACATGGCTTTCTGGTGACCTAAGTTCTGAGCCAAATACTTGATTTTTGAACAAGATGTTTATTTGAACTTGACATTTTAAAATCATTTTGAAATTAATATTGGTGACCTGAGTTTTTCCACTTGACTTTTATACCAGGACTCATATGTATAGTCCCACACTGCTGGTTTATTACACAGTTTGAGGGGCTTCAAATTCAGAGTATTGAGTGTGAGCCAGTCATTTCTTTCAGGTGGGGTTTTATTAAATCTAGTTTCTCTGAAGGTTATTTCACTTTCATGAGTAATTTTATCTACCTAGTGGTAGTAAGTTGGAGAGTAAAAAGTGGATGTTGGTAAGATTTCAACATTTTTTTCCTCTCCACTGTTTTGAGTTTAGGGGTAAAAGAACAATTTTAATGAGAGGTGCTGTTTTTGAAAGACAATCTAGTCTCACTTAAGTCAGCAATAGGGAGCCAAGTCTCTGAGATTAACAACAGGGAGAAATACCTTATTTATCATGAGATATGTCCCAGCCACCATAGTAAATTACAGGGAAGAAAACTGGTAAATAAAGAAAATACCAATAATACAAAAAAAAATTAGGAGGAAAAATGTCTAAAGAAGATTGAGTTTCTGAAATTTATTATTACCATTTTAAAGTATGCATAGATCTGCATTCTTCAGTGGTGATTCATTTTATGCTCTGTTCTTGACCTTTAACTTTCCTGAATTATGTCAGTTAAATCATTTGAATTGAACATGGAAATAACATATATTTTCTTAGTCTGAAATATATGAGAATCTTTTACAGTGAAGGTGAAACTCTTTCATTTTCTTACACTTTCTTCATTTCCCCCCCTCAATTACTGTGTTAATTTTAGCTAAAAATCCAGTGATCTTCAACAACAAGACATGCTCTGAGGATGCAATTACATGTCCAGAAAGCTGGAACCGAATCAATAATAATTGCTTCTTTCAATCTGAACGTGAAAAAACTTGGATGGATGGCCAGACAAAATGCACGGCTCACTCTGGATCTCTGGCCATCTTCAACTCCAAGAATGAAGCGGTTAGATGTCTCCTTCACAGTATATATTCCATTTAATTTACTGAGTAGCTACTCTGTAACAGGTATACTTCAAGGGTGTGATAGATCAGTCAATGAGACAGTCAAAGATCTTTGTCTTTATAGAGGTTAAATCACATGGGAAGAGACAAGGAATAAAAAATAATCATAATAAACATAAATTATATAGTATGTTACAGGTTAGTAACTTTTATGCAAAAAATTGTACGTTGAGAGGATTTTATGAGTGTTTTCAGTGGGTAGACTGCAAGTAAGATAGTCAACTCAGTGATAACACTTGAGCAAAACTGTAATGTACATCGGGGAGTTAGTTGGTCAAGGGAATATCTGGGAGACAAACTTCCCAGAAAAGGAAATAGCTAGAATACTTAAGGTAATACTTGCCTGGAAAATTCAATGAACAGAAAAGAGGCAGCCAGTTAATGTACCCAACATGAGAATGTGAGTGAGGGATAGGGATCATCTAGGTCTTGCGGGCTTTTTTAAACTAGAATTAGGAGATATTGCAGAAAATGAAAAATAAAGAGTATGACATAATTTGACTTAAATTTTAAAACAATCATTTTCTTTTAAAGTAGTGTGCTCATGAATTACAAATATAAAAGCAGGGTGTATGTTATTAGGCTGTTGCAATAATTCTAGCAAGAGGGTTGTGCGGTCAAAATGACCATAGCATTGGAGGTAATAAGAATGAGGAAACTAGGAGAGCACTCTGTGTTTTGCAAAAGGAATCTCTGATGCCCTATCTGGGACCCTCTTGCTATTGGATTGGACTGAAAATGAACAGCACAAGCAAACTCTGGATATGGACAAATGGAGATGTATTCAGCAAATGGTAAGCATTAATAGCGTGTATTTGTTCATAAATGTGTTAAGGATGGTAAGAACTCTGAATCTATAATTGTTCTTGTTTGTTTAGTTGTGCCTGACTCTTTTGCAACCCCATGGACTGCAGCCTGCCAGGTTCCTCTGCCCATGGGACTTCCCAGGCAAGAATATTGGAGGGGGTCACCATTTCCTTCTCCAGGGGATCTTCCCAACCCAGGGATCAAACCTGGATTTCCTGCATTACAGACAGATTCTTTACTGCTGAGCCACTAGGGAAGCAGAAATCTATGATTAGCCACCTCCATATTTTCCTCCACACCATCCCCCAAAAAGGCCCCTCAACAAATTAAATGCCAAAGAGAAGCTTCAGACAAATATATGGTCTTGGGCAAAGGTCAGATACCAATATTTATTTCTACACATTGAGATGGGCTATACCGCTCATGAGCCACAAAGATTTCTTTTATTCTACACGAAATGAAAATCCAACATGTATGAACCTTGCCTTATTCTCAGGGCTTTGCCTTTGGTTTGTTTGTTTACTATTGCTTCAAATTCTCATTGGCATGGGAGTCTTAGAAAGTTTACTCAAACCTACACTTACTATACCCACTGGTGGCCTGAAATGGAAGAAAATTAAGTGATAAAGGCAAAATGTTTGCTTCCATTGACCACTGAAAATCTAGACTTTCTCTATGTTCCTAAGCTTGAAGAGCTGATTGTACCTGTAGACTTCACTTCTGTTCTTGAAATATTTAAGATCTTCTCCAACTTTGTGGAGGAGAAAGGAATTGGAAGGATACTGATTTCCCCATAGAGAGGGGGCACTAGCTACAATTTACTGAGTACCTACTAAAGACAGATGCTATCTCAGTCCAGTGGCATTTGGTGCTAGACATGATAGAATGTGTATGATGTTTAACAGAGAAACAGGAGTTGCTAAATTTAGAGAAATTTCTGTCATCACTGGTTTTATATCCAATTTGGGGTAAAAATACACATGCAATGATTTGAGCCCAATAATATAGCCAATCATTATGTTTTTAACTTTGAAAAATATATGACAAATCCCCATAGAGAGGGGGCACTAGCTACAATTTACTGAGCACCTACTAAAGACAGATGCTGTCTCAGTCCAGTGGCATTTGGTGCTAGACATGATAGAATGTGTATGATGTTTAACAGAGAAACAGGAGTTGCTAAATTTAGAGAAATTTCTGTCATCACTGGTTTTATATCCAATTTGGGGTAAAAATACACATGCAATGATTTGAGCCCAATAATATAGCCAATCATTATGTTTTTAACTTTGAAAAATATATGACAAAGTATAACATAAACTCTGACTACCAAACTTAACAATTATGGAATTTTCTTGAGAGAAGATATCATGTATTATATATAGCTCCACTTCAAAAAAAAAAGATGAGAGAGAAGTAAAACTAAGTTGGTTAAAATTGGTGCAATAGTTTGCTAAGGCTACTGCAATAAATACCACAGACTCAGTGGCTTAAATAATACTTACGAGACTAGAAGTCTCAGATAAAGTTTTGGCAAGGTTGATTTCTTCTGAGGCCTCTCTCCTGGGCCATCTTCTCCACTGTGTCTTCTCATGGTCTTCCCTGTGCACTTGCCTATCTGTGCCCAGATTTCTTCTTCTTATGAGATCAGCCATACTGGAGTAGGGTCCCCTGTAAAGACCCCTTTTTAACTTAACCAACATTTTAAAACACTTCATCTCCTAAGATAATTGCATTCTGAGCTATGAGCAGTGAGGTCCTCAATATATAAATTTGAAGAAGGGGGTACATAATTCAGCCTATGACAATTATTGAGCTCTCAACACCAAAGAATGCATAGGAAAAGCAATTGCATACATTTTGGAAACAGGCAGATAAAATTTTCAAGTTACGCTAGAAGTTAGGAAGTGACACCAGTGTCACAAAGTAACTCCCTAATTGCTCAAAGCATTTTAATTAACAGAAATTATATACCAGGAGTAATAATAACTTCCATTCTATTTTTCTTTTCCTTATTTTGAACTCTCAACTTCCTTTCTTTATATATGACCCAAAATAGGAATTTAGTAAACCCTTTCAAGATATTTTATTTATAATTATTTATGTGTGTCATGGAGAAGGCAATGGCACCCCACTCCAGTACTCTTGCCTGGAAAATCCCATGGATGGAGGAGCCTGGTAGGCTGCAGTCCATGGGGTCGCTAAGAGTAGAACACGACTGAGTGACTTCACTTTCTTTTTTTACCTTCATGCGTTGGAGAAGGAAACGGCAACCCATTCCAGTGTTCTTGCTTGGAGAATCCCAGGGATGGGGGAGCCTGGTGGGCTGCCGTCTATGGGGTTGCACAGAGTCAAACATGACTGAAGCGACTTAGCAGCAGCATGTGTGTCATAACCTATCCAGCAAGAAATACCCACTTCACCATGACAGTAGTTGAAAGAGTAGATGACTGGACATCTATTTCAGGCTTAAGACTGTCCAATTTTTTTAACAAGTGAAGGGTGGTCAATTTACTGTCAGTTATAATGTCTCCCTTTATATAATCTTTAAATGGCAAAAGAAATTTACTGGATCATTTTTATTCTGAAGTATATTGCTTCTCAACTAGCTCAGTGGTAAAGAATCCACTTGCCAGTGCAGGAAAGACAGTAGACATGGGGTCGATCCCTGGGTCAGGAAGATCCCCTGGAGGAGGAAATGACAACCCACCCCAGTATTCCTGCCTGGAAAATCCACGGGCAGGGTTAGCCTGGCAGGCCTGCAGTAGGCAGCAGCATGTGTGTCATAACCTATCCAGCAAGAAATACCCACTTCACCATGACAGTAGTTGAAAGAGTAGATGACTGAACATCTATTTCAGGCTTAAGACTGTCCAATTTTTTTTAACAAGTGAAGGGTGGTCAATTTAATGTCAGTTATAATGTCTCCCCTTTATATAATCTTTAAATGGCAAAAGAAATTTACTGGATCATTTTTATTCTGAAGTATATTGCTTCTCAACTAGCTCAGTGGTAAAGAATCCACTTGCCAGTGCAGGAAAGACAGTAGACATGGAGTCGATTCCTGGGTCAGGAAGATCCCCTGGAGGAGGAAATGACAACCCACCCCAGTATTCCTGCCTGGAAAATCCATGGGCAGGGTTAGCCTGGCAGGCCTGCAGTCCGTGGAGTCACAAAGAGACCATGACTTGTGACTGAAAATGCACAATTTTGAAGTATAAAAGGAAGAATTGCATCCTTTATAAAATGATTTATAGTGCTTCAATTCAGTTCTGTTCAGTCATTCAGTTGTGTTTGACCCTTTGAGACCCCATGAACCGCAGCACGCCAAGCCTCCCTGTCCATCACCAACTCCTGGAGTCCACCCAAACCCAT
>SJXQ01003256.1:319193-468415 GCA_006408695.1 Aepyceros melampus
ATGTGAGAGTTGGACTGTGAAGAAGGCTGAGCGCCGAAGAATTGATGCTTTTGAACTGTGGTGTTGGAGAAGACTCTTGAGAGTCCCTTGGCTGCAGGGAGATCCAACGAGTCCATTCTAAAGGAGATCAGTCCTGGTTGTTCTTTGGTAGGAATGATGCTGAAGCTGAAACTCCAGTACTTTGGCCACCTCATGCAAAGAGTTGACTCATTGGAAAAGACTCTGATGCTGCGGGGGATTAGGGGCAGGAGGAGAAGGGGATGACAGAGGATGAGATGGCTGGATGGCATCACTGACTCGATGGACGTGAATCTGAGTAAACTCTGGAAGTTGGTGATGGACAATGAGGCCTGGCATGCTGCAATTCACGGGGTCACAAAGAGTCGGACACGACTGAATGACTGAACTGAACTGAACCCTCATAACCCTTTCTTCTCACTATCACAGGTAAAGTTTGGAGATAAAAACTGGATAAGAAAAGAAATGCGGCTTATTTCACTTCCTCTATTCTTTCCACATCCCACGTGTTGAACATAGTCACCAGAGTTTGCACTGCATATTTTAGGTTATGCTTTATTGTTTCTCATGAAGTTCAGTCAATAAAGAGTGCATCTTTTTGTTTTGTTCTAGGTTCAGTATTGACGGAAGTGGAGAGTGTGCCTGCATGTTTCAGAAGGGCATAAGTAGTGGCAATTGTAGTGATGCAAGAAAGTACACATGCAGCAGAAAAGGGTTTTGTCCTTAGATAAATAGTTTTTCCCATACAGAAAATAAAGTGATTAAAGAAAAACTTATCTTTTTATACTTTATAAATTCATGTAGTTGCATTTTCTTTTCCATCAGACATACTTTTTTTTAAAGTTCACTAATGAAATATTCAATCATTTTTATCTTCATTTAAATATTTATCTGAGAAGACAAGAGTCAAGGTGGTGGATTAGTAGAATGTGGAGTTTGCCTCTCCCTACAAATGCATCAAGAGTAGAACTACAGGGACTACCCTGGTAGTCCAGTGACTAAGACTTTGCACTCCCAATTCAGTGGGTCCAGGTTCAGTACCTGGCCAGGAAACTAGACCCCACATGCTGCCAAATATATATATATATATATATATTTAAAGCAGTACGTTTATAAAGGGAATAATTTTCGAAGAGCAACTGTTGAACACTATTAGAGGAATTTGGACACCAAAAAAGACAAGAAAAAGTCCTCACATAACTGGGTTGGACAAAAGAAAGGCAGAAAAAGAAGAGGAAACAGAAAGGGACCAGGACCCCACAGAATATCTGAAAAAGAAGAAATCAACTTGTAACCTACACATGCACCATCTCTGAAATGTCGACTTCAACGCATTTTATTAAATTTTATTAGATAATGTCACATTTTTGGTGGAAATATAAATTGGTATAATTTCTTTGGAAAGCAATTTAGCCAGATCCATCACAATTTACATGCATAGTCTTTGACTCCACTTACAAGATTTAGTCTTCTAGATACACTTGAAGATGTGTGCAAAGATAAATGTAAATGGATTTGTACTTAGAAGACTGAGAACAACCATAATATCTAAAGGAGCAAACTAGATTTGTTTTACCCATACAGAATACCTTGTATTCATATAATGCTTAAAAAGCAGTTATATGAAAATCTTTTAAGATTTATTGTTAAAAAAGAAGATGCAAAATAATATACATTATATGTTAATATTTGTACAAAAATATAAACACCCATATGTGAACATATGTGTATAAATGTATGTGTGTGAGTTAATCTCTCATTGTGTCCGACTCTTTGAACCCCATGGACTATAGCCTGCCAGGTTTCTCTGTCCATGGGATTTTCCAGGCAAGAATACTGGAGTGGGTAGCCATTCCTTTCTTCAGGGGACCTTCCTGATCCAGGGATTTAACCCAAGTCTCCTGCACTGCAGGCAGATTCTTTATTGTCTGAACCACCAGGAAACCTCACGTGTCTGTGTGTGTGTGTGTGTGTGTGTATGACATCTGAGTATATATATCTTCCTCTGACATTTACTGAGCCTGAGGCCTGAGAACAAACTGAGGTTCACATATCTTATGTTTAAATATGCACATTTATAATTCAAGCTAACAGAATTTTCTATGCTCTATCCTCCTATCTGAACAGAAATAACTTCAGAACCACATAACTGAAAAATATGTAAAAAGAGCATAGGAGTGATGAGTGTGTGATTTCTAACATTTTCTTTGATTAAACAGAAACTCAAGATATACTTCTCACAGGGGACAAAAATAGACATTAAATGTGCTATTTAAATTTTACAAGTGACCACTGAATACACACACATACAAAAGTATATATGTGTGTGTTTGTGTGTGTGTGTGTGTGTATAGATAAGAATCAAATAAGAAGAAGTAGGGCTGCTATTTTTCTCAAGATTTTTATTGATAATCCTCAGTTATCAATAAGAAATTTAAAAGATAGTATCTATAAAAAATAATATAAGTATATTTTTGATAGTTGCTTTTGGAACCACCAGAAAAACCACAAACAGTAATATAACTTCATCCTTTCATTTCTTAGTAAGAAGATTTATTTAAACACTCTTTATTACATTAACAAATATTTTGAAAATTCTTTTTTTTTAAGGGAAAACAAATCATCAGTCTTTTAGATAACTTATAAGTAAACAGCAGTTTTTCTGTTGGTGCATTTTGTATTGTGAAATGTTGGAAGTTGCCATTCCAACATAAGCCAACCCAGAGAGTATGGCATGGGATTATTCACTAACTAATAATAAAGTACAAAGCAGAAACCCTCAAGGTCAACCAAAAGACCCTCAAATAGGCTAAATATATTTAAATTCTCTAGTAAATTGAGGGTAAAGAAAACTACGTGTGTGAATTACTGAAGAAAAATAAGGTAGCTCTAAAGAAGCTTGGATTTAGGTGTGGAATCAATGCTCATTGAGAATCTGTAATGTAGAAAACAGCCTCACCATCTTTGTTTCTGGATATCCCATGACCATACTCCCCAGGTGGAAAAGTAGAGTCACTAGTTTAATGTCACCCCAGAAACTGAAGCAGATCAAATAATCTGTTTTTGTAAAGTATGACCAGGTAATGACGGCACTGTGATAAGTTACCAGGCCCTAGTAGTATTGATACATGAGTATTTTGTTGCCTCTGTCAGGTTTAAGGAAAACAACAATGGTGATTGCAAGGCAAAATGTGGGTGCTTTAATACAAGTCCTCAACCACCAGGATCTAATGCCCGGTGATGTGAAGTGGAGCTGATGTAGTAACAATAGGCATAAAAGTACACAATACACCTATTGTTCTTGAATCATCTTGAAACCAATCCCCGCCCTCCACCCCCATTCATGAAGAAATTGTCTTCCAAGAAACCTGTCCCTGTTGCCTAGAAGGTTGGAGATTTAAGACACATGTAAATAAGACTGTGAGGGAACACATAAGGGGAATTCAGTTCAGTTGCTCAGTCGTGTCTGACTCTTTGCGACTGCATGAACCGCAGCACCACAGGCCTCCCTGTCCATCACCAACTCCCGGAGTCCACCCAAACCCATGTCCATTGAGTCAGTGATGCCATCCAACCATCCCATCCTCTGTTGTCCCCTTCCCTCCTGCCCTCAATCTTTCCCAGCATCAGGGTCTTTTCAAATTAGTCAGCTCTTCTCATCAGGTGGCCAAAGTATTGGAGTTTCAGCTTCAGCAGCAGTCCTTCCAATGAACACCTAGGACTGATATCCTTTAGCATGGACTGGGTGGATCTCCTTGAAGTCCAAGGGACTCTCGAGAGAGTCTTCTCCAACACCACAGTTCAAAAGCATCAATTCTTTGGTGCTCAGCTTTCTTTATATTCCAACTCTCACATCCATACATGACTACTGGAAAAACCAGAGCCTTGACTAGACGGACTTTTGTTGACAAAGTAATGTCTCTGTTTCTCAATATGCTGTCTAGGTTGGTCATAACTTTCCTTCCAAGGAGTAAGCGTCTTTTAATTTCATGGCTGCAATCACCATCTGCAGTGATTTTGGAGCCCAGAAAAATAAAGTCAGCCACTGTTTCTGCTGTTTCCCCATCATTTGCCATGAAGTGATGGGACAAGATGCCATGATCTTGGTTATCTAAATGTTGAGCTTTAAGCCAACTTTTTCACTCTTCTTGTCCACTTTTATCAAGAGGCTCTTTAGTTCTTCTTCATTTTCTGCCATAAGGGTGGTGTCATCTGCATATCTGAGGTTATTGATATTTCTCCCGGCAATCTTGATTCCAGCTTGTGCTTCTTCCAGCCCAGCGTTTTTCATGATGTACTCTGCATATAAATTAAATAAGCAGGGTGACAATATACAGCCTTGACATACTCCTTTTCCTATTTGGAACCAGTCTGTTGTTCCATGTCCAGTTCTAACTGTTGTTTCCTGATCTGCATAGAGGTTTCTCAAGAGGCAAGTCAGGTGGTCTGGTATTCCCATCTCTTTCAGAATTTTCCACAGTTTATTTTGATCCACACAGTCAAAGGCTTTGGCATAGTCAATAAAGCAAAAATAGATGTTTTTCTGGACCTCTATTGCTTTTTCAATGATCCAGTGAATGTTGGCAATTTGATCTCTGGTTCCTCTACCTTTTCTAAAATCAGCTTGAACATCTGGAATTTCACGGTTCACGTATTGCTGAAGCCTGGCTGGGAGAATTTTAAGCATCTCTTTACTAGCCTGTGAGATGAGTGCAATTGTGCGGTAGTTTGAGCATTCTTTGGCATTTCCTTTCTTTGGGATTGGAATGAAAACCGACCCTTTCCAGTCCTGTGGCCACTGCGGAGTTTTCCAAGTTTGCTGGCATATTGAGTGCAGCACTTTCACAGCATCATATTTTAGCGTTACCACAGGCTCATATGCCCACTCTGCAGCCAGTGTACTTTGGTGAAGTCATGAGTTTAAATTGGGAAAGACATGTTTTTCTACAGGAGCAGTGAAAGAACACCCAATGAAAAGAGTTCATGTAAGTTTCCAGCAGTCAAAAAAAAAAAAAAAGGCAATTGTAAACCCCAAATTAGAATCAGGTTGATCCAATTCCATAAGTGGCTCCTTCCAAAAATTCACCAGACATGAACCAATCACAATGAAGTTACTCGAGCCTCTAGCAAGATTGAGCAAAACTTAGGGGGTGGTCATTGGTCCTTGTATATAAGCTTCTCAATTCCACAGAAATGAACAGAGTACTGCCTCTACACAGCAAACAAAAAGTATGCACAGAATTTTGGTTGTCGTAATTGCATGTATTTCAATACATTAAAACCGGGAGAGTAATGCTGACTAACAATGAAAATGAATCAGTGATCTAATGAAGGAGATAAAGATGTAACATTGTTTAAACATAATATAGCTTCATACATCAAATTATTCACAAAGAATAGCTTTATTTTAGCTCACATAATGTAGGGATTTATTAGCAGATTCCAAAGTAACACAAAACAAACCAGAATATATGTGTACCGATAGATAAGAGAGATAGAGAGAAATATGTTTGACATGAATGCCAGGCATGAAATTCTGAGCATTGTCCCTATGTCTCATTTGATCATTGTATCATTTTTACAAGATTAGTACAATTTTCCTCTCAATTTTACAAAATGGACAACTGAGCAAGAGCATTTAGTAACTTGCTCAAAGTCACACAAATAATAAATGGGTTTGAATTTATACATAATTAATATCTGTGTATAATTATTATTAATGATTGATGTATAGGTTTTCTATAAAAAGAGAAATGAGAGACCACTTCAAAAATAGCATGAAGTGTTATACAAGATAAATACTACTCTTTATGTGCTCCACTCAGGATGCTTTTCTTGTTAGAGAACAAAAGGTTTTCACTAATTTCATGATGTCCCTTGCCTGTGGATGAGTCAATTTTCTGATTTCTTTTCTGAACTAACAAGTTTGTCTACATTTATATTTGATTTAAACCAGTAGTGCCAGTTTATTTGGATTCCGAGAGCCTATTTTGATCATCAGTTGTTTCACTTCTATCTTTATAAGATAGAATTTTATCTTTAAAAGATTCTATCTTTATAAGGTTTTTTTTTTATAAGTGATGTATATTATACAAGGATCTTGGTTTCCTCCTATGGATCTGGATTAATTACCACCTTTGCCATCATTATTCTGGAACTATGTTATCGACAGGCATGACAACTGGATACACATGACAGTTAAGTTGCATAGAATGAATGAGAATAAAAGAGAAATAAAAATCAAATACAAGACAGCCTCAAAATGCTAACTTCCTTACTTAAGGAGGAAAACCGCTAAAGGAAGTGAGGCATGGTAGGGGTGAAAGTACTGCTGCAAAGTAGCAGAAGGTTTGGGAGAATGTGCAGAGTTTTATATCTGCAAGAGTGGGCATACATAAGCTTGTGTGTATATAAAGATACTCAGAGCTGAATTTTGTGGCATGTGTATTATACTCCAATACAAAAGATTTTTTAAATGTGCTTTTACAGAAATGAAAGAGGTTGTTTACTACAGTTTTGCCTCATCCTGTAATCAAGATATTTCCCCCCCAATTCAACTGGCACAGCCCCAGAATGGGTAGAAATAGCTAATGTCTGGCTAAAGTGAATGAAGATGTTTCTAAATGACTTATCTTAACTCTGGTTGACTTCAAGAATCATTAGGATCTAGCAGCTTCTGTTGTTTCCTCACCACCACCTTAATATTATGGAAAATAGGAATAGAAGCAGAGAGGAGAGTAGGAGGCAGTCTCAAGAGGGAGAGGTTATATGTATATATTTGACTGATTCATGATATTGTACAGCAGAAAGTAATATAACATTGTATTCCAATTATATACCAATAAAAAAAAAAAGAAATAGAAGTAGAGAAAGTCTGAAGGTGGCTTAAGGATGCATAATGAGACCTAAAAGTGCTTTTAAAGAAGTATAAGGATCGAATAAACCTAACAGAGCTGTATTTAGTGCGTGAAATATGAACAAACAAGTGACAACAACAAGGCGCAAAAACAGAACAAAACAAAACCCCACCGTGCACGGCAATTCATCGGGTCTATGTTAGACACAATGAGTGAACTGTGTGCCAAAGGACTGGGATAGGCAACCTATAAAACTTCAAGATAAAGACACTAAAGGGAAAAAAATTAAAAGTTTGATATGAATTGCAGATAACAATTGAAACCACTGATGAAAATTCCAATGTTGGCTACTCGACAACTCTCTTAATACATAAATCTGATCATCTTAAAAGTTAAAGAGACTTCAGCAGTCACTTAACAAAACTTGTCTAATGTGGTATTCCCAACTACAGCCTTCCTAACAGCCTGTACTAGAAGATCTTCAGTGATGAGAATATTTCTGCCTTTTAAGGCTGTCTATCTCAATTTTGACAAATTTTAACTAGAAGTGTCTTTCTTTAGTGAATGGATATAATGTCACTCATGATTCATTTAAAAGTGGATAAAATGCTTACACATATGCATAGAGTAGCCTTAGGTCTCCAAAAGAGTTTCCAGCAGTCCCTCATGGAATGTTCTCTAAGCTATGAACTAGCAGAAATTAATTCAAATGAGAAGAATACAAGTGGGACAGGAAAACAACTTGAGAGCAAAAGGACAAAAAAAATATTGAGTGTACATAAGTGCTTTTTATAATTTTAAAGTGACCTTGCTGCTGCTACTGCTAAGTGCTTCAGTCGTGTCTGACTGTGTGCGACCCCATAGACGGCAGCCCACCAGGCTCCCCTGTCCCTGGGATTCTCCAGGCAAGAACACTGAGTGGGGTTGCCATTTCCTTCTTCAGTGCATGAAAGTGAAAAGTGAAAGTGAAGTCGCTCAGTTGTGTCCAACTCGTTGCGACCCCATGGACTGCAGCCCACCAGGCTCCTCCGCTTAGATGACCTTAAATATTATCTCTCTGAGCATTTGTTTCTGTATTTATAAAATGAAGATAATTAATCCTGTGTTATAGCTATTGTTATAAGGAATAAATAGGACAGAATCTATGAAGACTATTTATTTCATTGCCGGATAAACACTGAATTCTTGGTAAAGGGTAACTGCACACATATACACACACCTGTGTTTTGGGGTGTGCATGTGAATGGATGGATGGATAGATGGGTGTGTACATGACAGATAGAAAGGTACAAATAGATTACAGTAATAAACGCAAAAAATTGAGAATCAGAAGCTTTATTAATATGTCTACATTCACATCATTAGAGGTTCCCTTTCACCGCTGGTAACCAATAGTGTGTTCCCTATCTGTGAATCTGCTTCTTCTTTTTTCAAATTAATTAATTTGTCTTCATTTGCATCAGGTCTTAGTTGCAGCATGCAGATTCTTGTTGTCTTTTGTGGGATCTTTGTAGTACATGAATTGTCTATTTGTGGAGTGTGAGCTTAGTTGCTCCGTGGCATGTGAGATCTTAGCTCCCTGACCAGGAATCAAACACATGTCCCCTGCATTGCAAGGCGATTCTTAACCACGGGGCCACGAGGGAAGTCCTTGTGTCTTTTTTTGTGTCAAGATCCAGAAGACCCTGAGGTTGTTGCCTGCCCACTAGTGAGTGAAGCCAGGTCCTTGGGTACACGGTCTGGCTTGGGGTGTCCTAAAGTTTGTGTTGGCCTGCTAGTGGTCAAGACTGAAGTTCAGCTGATCCCAGGACATAGTCTGGTCTGCTGTGAACAGGCTGGTTTTACAGGCTACTGACTGCCATTTTCTCACCTCTGGTGTTTGCTCCCTAGTGGATAAGGCTGACTCAGAGTCCAGAGTAGGCTCCTTGGAGAGCAAGATCACTGGTAGGTGAAACTGGGTCCTGGGGCCTGCTTGTGGGCAAGGGCAACCATGGCCATAGGCTACTGTGGGCTCAGAAGAACTTTATGCAGCCTATCGCCTGTCTTCTTGTGGGTGGGGCTAGGTGGCCCCACTCAGCAAGGGGCGTGACGTGAAGCCTGCCATTACAGGCATCTACTTTCTGTTGAGCAGGGCCGGGTCTTGGTGCCAAAGAGCTAGAGGGAAGATTCCAGGATGGTTTCGTCCTGCACCAGAGTTCACCTGCTAGAAGAAGAGCTCAGTGTGGAAGCCATTCGCCTCCACCCGTGTCTGTGTCTTCAAGGTGAGCAGCAGGCCCTCCCAGCCTCTACAGGAGGTGCTCCAAGACAAGCAGGTAGGTCTGGCCCAGGCTTCTATTAAATTTCTGCTTTTGCCGTGGGTCCTGAAGTGTGTGAGATTCTGTGTGTGCCCTTTAAGAGTGACGGCTCTATTTCCCCTGTCCTGTGAGACTCTTAAAATTAAACCCCGCTGAACTTCAGAGCCAAAAGCTCTGTGTGCCCATCTTTCAGGTGCAGGATCCCTGGGCTGAGGGCTCTGAGGAGCCTAAGGAACTCTCACATCTGTGGGAGAACCTCTACAATATAATCACTTTCCAGTTTGTGAATCACCTGCACGGGGCATATGGGACTTGACTAAACTGTGAGTTCACCCCTCTTACCCATCTCTTTATGGTTCCTTATTTATATCCTTAGTTACAGAAGATATTTTCTGGTAGGTTTCAGTCTTTTTCATTGATGGTTGTTTATCAGGTAGCTGTGATTTTGATGTGCCTATGAGTGGACGTGACCTCAGGGTGTTCCTACTCTGCCATCTTCACCCATCTCTCTATTACATGTTAAATTTATGCAGCATTTTTATGATGTTCAGTAATGAAATGTTATAGATTTACAATTAAAACAAGAAAGTGCTCACTCCTTGGTACCCTTCAACCTAGTAGAGCTCTAGCTTTTGTCAGTGATACAAGAAAATTAAAGGAAATAAAAGTTGATTCTGTTTATGTTTCTTTTTATATAATCATACTGTCTGAAATCATTGCAGATTCATCTCTTCCATTAGAATCCTTTACCTTTTCTATTGTAATGATGAAACTGAAGGAAACCAGAATATGTCACCTCAAAATTCGCCTTTTGATATAAAAATGACTTTGAGTTGAAAGCATGTAGAAACCAGTAAACAGCACAGAAAATTGATTGTGCCTGCCCTTGTTTCTACCCAAAGACAAGATGCAAATTCTCTCAATTACTCTATTAATTTCTCCCTACATATTTGCCTTCTCACAGTTGGTCACACTTGAAAGTCAAAACCTGCTTTTTATGTCCTCTCATTTTTCTAGAAATGTATTGTCCTTTGTGGAAGATGCTCCGTTAGCTGGGGTTCTAATCTATTGCTTTTAATTACTCTTCATGTAGGTTTTTCCCAAGTGGTGTGCACCATAGTCATTAATAAACTGTTTTTCTCTTATTAATCTGTCTTTTTGTTAAAAAAAAAAAAAAAGGCCAGCTGAAAACCCAAGATGGGTATAGTTAAAGTTTTGCCTCCCCTACGAAACCTAAAAACTTCATTTTCAACCATGAGGTCTGTGGCACAACTCTGAAAAAGACAGATTGTATGATATCTTTTTTATTTTTTTCTTTAAATTTTTCTTTTTCTGGTATTAAATGTGTGTGTGCATGTGTGTACACAACCTTCCCAGATTGTTTTTATATCTGCTAATGGTATGACAGAGGATGAAATGGTTGGATGGAGTCACCGACTCAATGGACATGAGTTTGAGCAAGCTCTGGGGGTTGGTGATGGACAAGGAAGCCTGGTGTGTTGCAGTCCATGGGGTCACAAAGAGTCAGACACGACTGAATGACTGAACTGAATAATGTATCAGACATGGGGATCTTAGTAATTAATAGAATTATTACTGTTGTTCCTAATGTCCTAACATTTCCACAAGTGCTAAATTCTTTCTTTCTAATTCATTCTGCTCGGTACAAATTACTGTTTTTAGCTTAACATGCTTTTGCTCAAAGACATTAAATTTCTGCCCTCTGTTGCTTACCAAATTAAAAAAAAAAGTTTATTTTACATTTTAATTCTTCTGTCATGCATACTTATGACTTTCTTTTCTTCCCTATCTTTGTTTTGATTGATTCATATTTCTTTTGTAGCCATTTGTCTGATTATAGCCTTTTTCTTGATTCTGATGCTTTCTTGGTTCTAATCTTTCATTCACACTATTTCCAGCTTAGGGATAACCTTGTTTTTCTTTCTTCCTTCCATCAAATCTAAGTACTCTCCTCACTCTCCACTGCCAATCTGAGCAGTTATAGCAATCACTGGGGCTTATCTTTCCTGTATTAGTACTTTGTAAGGCCAGTATATCCTTTATTACTTTAAGATGTAGATGCTTTTAGTGTGAGTTTCTTGATTGATTATTATGGCAGAGGAATAAGTGAATAATCAGTTCCCAGTCAGAATTTCTCTGGAAGTTTTATAATAATTTTTTTTCATTTTACAGTTTGCAAGTTAAAAAAAGACTGGTGGAAGAAATTTCTTATATGTGCCCTGATTTTTATAGTGGTCCTTGTAGTAGTAACAGGTGGGTGACTTGTGAATTTTCTTTGGTTCTTTATGCAGCAGGCTATGCATTTATACCTCACGCTCAGTCCCAAATCTCTCAACTCTGCAGTTATAAAAGGACTGTAGAGACTTGACCTCAGGTTCCTACTAGCTTGGCAGCATTTGCCACCTTCCTTGGGGCTTTGCAGTAGTTCCACTGTAAAGAATCTGCCTACAATGCAGGAGACGCAGGTTTGATCCCTGGGTCAGGAAGATCCCCTGGAGGAGGACAAGGTAGCCCAGTCCAGTATTCTTGCCGGGAAAATCCCAGGAACAGAGAAACCTGACTATGTATGGTTCTTTGGGGTCACAAAGAGTCAGACATGACTAGGCAAGTGAGCACACATGTACCATCTTCCTTGCCTCTCTTAAAAATACTCTCAGAACTTAGTCATCTTCTTGACTTCATAAGAGTTCTTGATCTTTGAACAAAATAATCATAAGTTCTCAGATAACCCTCAGACAGCAACAGCAATAACTGTTTAATTGAGAGTATTTTGTGTGAACTAAAGAGCTAATGTTAAATATACTATATTTATTATTACATTTGTATGAAATAGTTATGAAATCCATTCACACCCAAAGAAATAGCAACCAGAGTGAATTAGTCGCTTTTTACAAATAACAAATTCCAGGGCCAACCAGGATTGAGATTCTTTTCTGTTGGCTAAATTTCAATTCTCTAATTTCTGATATTTTAACTACCATACAATATTGTCTCCATAATTGCAGTATTTCTTTAATTTCTTTTGGATCAAGAGTAAGTTATATTACTAATAGTTGCTCTATGAAATATTTGCTTATTTCTGTTATGTTAAAAGAAAAAAAGGAAAATATGGAACTAGGGATTTACTTCAAGATTTTCTCTGTTGGAGTAAATTTACAAACATGAAGATGTTTACCTTTTTTCTGTATATTATGGGTCTATTTTCTGAAAAATATCCAAAGGTAGATTTTAATTTATGACTTGTAGCCTAATAGTCTCCAGAACTTGATTTTCCATCTGCAAGTTTTGCTGAATTTAGTCTAAAATTAAATAAACACTTAACATTCTTGAATCTCATTTTCTTTCTTTCTTTTTGTCATTCACAAAAGTTCTGATATTATTCCTGTTTATAGCCTCTTCTGTCATTATAAAGTTCTGAGAGCACAATATTAAAATTATATTTAAACATCTGGAAATTAAATATTTGGAGGGAAGAGTTTCTCTAAGACACATTTATCTTCATTTATTCACTAAAAAGATAAAATTGAAACGATGTATTTTATTACCTGTTTGTGGTAGTCTGGATCCAATTCTGAGTATTACAGAAGAGAAAAAGTCAGGAGTTTGGAGTTTGCTCTACATTTAATGTTTACTTGACACTGTACCCGTTAATTAGCTTTAAACATTTGGAGGGCCAGGACTTTATCTAACCTAATTATTCAGCACCTCACTAAAATCTGGAAACAGTAAATTCTCAAAACAACGTACAGAGAAATAAAGTCATCATTATTCCAGCTTCTTTGGCACTGAATATTGGTGACATAGAACCAATATTTGATTAATTCTGATTTCAGTGATTCATTGTCCTTTATGGTGAATTTCACTTCCTTAGCTCTTATGTCCTCTCCTGTCCTTAACCTTTCCGTTTCTTTGAGGTAAAAGTAAGCCTTTATTTCTTACAGTGGTCCTTGACACTATGATATTTTTGTCTCTTCCTTGGTTGCTAAATCTGCTGCATAATTTTTGGTAGGATGTCAATATAGACCATGAGATGTTTGCAGTTCCTCTTCTCAAAATAGAAGCCAGGAAAATAGAATAAAATCTAGATTTCTCAACCACTAAATGGTCTTCCTTATGGACAACAGAGGAATTGAATTCATCCATCATTCCATGAGTGAAGCTAGTTTTCAGGTTTCAAACCATGGCAGTAAAAAACAAAATTGATTCACCAGAATGAGTACAAACACTTTGTAACTGTTTTTATTCATTTCTCTTTTTTCAGGGTTATATCTTTCAGTATTACGTTTGATATCTTCAGAAAGTACCAAAGCTATGGGATGTTCAGAGGAGTGGATTGGTGTAAGAAGAAAGTGCTTCTATTTTTCTGATGATACCAGAAATTGGACAGCCAGTAAAAGATTTTGCAGTTCACAGGGATCAGAACTTGCTCAGATTGATACACCAGAGGATATGGTAAGAAAAGGGAAAAATTTTCAATTATTTGAAAGCCTAATTTTGTACAAAGAGAAAAAAAAGTGATAAAAGTTAATACTCCATGATTACATCAGAGAGGAAAAAATTCCTTTATCCTTCTATGTTCTTCTGGCTGATCTAAGAATTCAATTGACATGAGACTGATTAACAGGAAAAAACAAAATTAGTTATGTCATATGAGGGCTTTATAAGATATGACTCCCAAGGACAAGTTAGGCAATTGAGGCTTGTACGTCATCTGAGAGAAGAAAGGGGTAAGGGTTCGGAACATCAAAGTGAAAGAAAGCAATTCACGTGAGATGGAAATACAAATTATTTATTTTTAATTAGCTTTTATTAGAGTTTAATTGCTTTATAATATTGTGTTAGTTTCTACAGTACAACAAATTGAATCAGCTATATGTATGCATATATCCCCTTTAAAAATTTTTTTCTTCCCATTTAGGTCACCACAGAGCACTGATTCTGAGGTTCACATAAGCTATCTATTATATACATATTATCAGAAGTGTGTATATGTCAATCCCGATTTTCCAATTCATCCCTTCTCTCCTCTTCCCAGCTTGGTATCCGTATGTTTGATCTCTATGTTGAAAGGCAAATATTTGGTGGAGTGGTTTGTTTATGAAGAAAAACTATAGGTTTGTGGTTCAGTAGCAAGGAATCAGTAGGAGAGACTATGGAATGATGGCACTCAATATATTTTATTAGAAGAAATCATATTCTCCCAGAAATTAGATTTCTGATTATAGGAGACAATGTGCAATGGAAATTACATTGTCTCTTCTAGTTTCATTGAGATATAATTGTATAAGTTTAAGGTGTAGAGCACAGTGATTTGACTTACATACATCCATCGTGAAATGATAATCACAATAAATTTAGTGAACATCCATCATCTCCTGTAGATACAAAATTAAAGAAATAGAAAATAATATTTTTTCTTGTGATGAGAACTCTGAGTATCTCTGTCTTAACAAATTCTATACATAACATACAATATGTTAATTACATATATCATGTTGTACATGACATTCCTAGCATTTATTTGTATCTGGAAATTTTTACCTTTTGACCATCTTCATCCATTCCCCCCTCTTTCCGCCCAACCTCTAGTAACCACAAATCCCATCTCTTTTTCTATGAGTTTTTTCATTTGTTTGTTTTTGAAGTTTAATTGACCTGTAACATATGTAGTTCTTGCTACACAAAATAGTGATTTGATATTTCAATACTTTTCAAAATGACCAATAGGATAATTCTAGTTATGATATGTCATCATATGATATATATCACCAGATGATATCAAGTAATTATAGATTATATTCTCCACTTTGTACATTTCATACCCATGACTCATTATTTTGCAACTGGAAGTTCAAAGCTCTTTCAACTGTTTCTTTGCTCTCCCCACCCATCTCTCCACTGGCAATCACCTATTTGTTCTCTGTATCTGAGACTCTGTTTCTGTCTTCTTGTGTTTGATCATTTGTTTTGATTTTTAGATTCCACATATAAGTGAAGTCATACAGCAATGATATTATTATTCTGGCATCTTTGTTGTTCAGTCACTAAGTCATGTCTGACTTTTTGCAACTCCATGGACTACAGCACACCAGGCTCCTCTGTCCTCCACTATCTCCCAGAGTTTGCTCGAATTCATGTCCACTGAGTGGATGATGCTAGCTCACCACCTCATCCTCTGGCACCCCCTTTTCTTTTGCCTTCAAACTTTCCCAGCATCAGAGTCTTTTCCAATGAGTTATCTCTTTTCAAGCGTCCAAAGTATTGGAGCTTCAGCTTCAGCAACAGTATCCACTGGTATCTATTCAAAGTAGTTTCTGAGTTTTCCTATTTTAGCAGTACTTATACTTTCCTTTAAACATCCTCACCTCTCTATAATTTAGGAGAGATCTGTACACAGAATAAGATATGTGTTAGTCCTCTGTCACCCTTAAGAAACATGATATGCCTGTTCCTATAAAAATGCTCAGCTCCTGAATTTGTCATCCAGACATAATATCCTGTCAGTTTAGAGTCTTTGTCCTTTACTCTGTGAGAAACATACTGGTGTTTTATACAGTAGAACTTGTAGGAAAGAAAGTCAAATATGATTTTTTCATCAGTTTCTCATCTGAGAGATAGAAAGTACCCTTAATGGTAATTCAAGACATAGTAGCTCAAAGAGCTTTGATGACTTGTTAGAAGTCACTCTACACCTACATATATTTAGAAGTAAAAGAGCAAAGTGAAAATTATTCTGATAAAGCTAACCTGAACATCACCATCTGTGTTGCTTGTTGCTATGGAAGCATTAGGGCACACAAATTAGGATGTAAATCATAAAGATGGGATGTTCCAGTGAGAAGTATGCTTGCTATATGCTATAAAATGTTGAGTAATGGAGAATTCTCTGATTTGTGTGAAAGAAAATTTTGAAGAAGCATGCAGGAACTTCTATGTACTGGATTGGATTAAGCAGAAAACTAGGAGAGCCTTGGAAATGGACAAATGGCACTACATTCAATGCTGGGTGAGTTTCAAATTTACTAGGAAAGGTTCTATTCTGGTGTTGTATAAAAACTTTAAATCAGTTTGAGTTGCATTATTGTAAATAAGTCTCCCTGCTTTCTATATGTAATTGTCTTTCTCAGTTTCTACCCTGTGACATGTCTTCTCAGATTGAAACATACCCTAGAACAATCCCCCTTCCTTCTATTTTGTTATATGGCATGCAGTGAAATTTTCCATTTTTATTTTTTTTCCTTATTTAATTTTATTTTTATTGTCAAGCTCTTGCTAATAAACCCTCCTATTGCTAACTCAAATTCAACTATTCTGGAAATTCAAAGTCAAAGCACATGTATTGTACTTTTAAAATTTTTGTAAGATCTCTTTTTTTTTCTTTGAAGTGTCAGAGAGCATATGGAAATAATCATATTTCAAAGTTAAAAGACTTTAACTCTCCAAGATTTCTGAGAGGAATATCAATGACCTCAGATATGTGGATGATATCACTTTAATGGAAGAAAGCAAAGACGATCTAAAGAACCTCTTGTTGAGGGTGAAGGAGGAGAGTGAAAAAGCTGGCTTAAAACTCAGTATTAAAAAAAAACTAAGAACATGGCATCTGGTCCCATCACTTCATGGCAAATAGAAGGGGGAAAGGTGGGAGCAGTGACAGATTTCCTCTTCTTGGGCTCTAAAATCACAGTGGATGGTGACTGCAGCCATGAAATAGAAGATGATTGCCTCTTGGCAGGAAAACTATGACAAATCTAGACAGTATGTTAAAAAGAGAAGACATCACATTGCTGATAAAGATCTGTATAGTAAAAGCTATGGTCTTTCCAGTAGACATGTATGGATGTGAGAACTGGACCATAAAGAAGGCAGAACACAGAAGAATTGATGCTTTTGAATCAATTGGTGGTGCTGCAGAAAACTTTTGAGACTCACTTGGACAACAGGGAGATCAAACCAGTCCATCTTAAAAGAAATCAACCATGAAAACTCATTGGAAATACTGATGCTGGAGCTGAAGCTCCAGTAGTTTGGCCACCGGATATGAACAGCCAATTCATTGTAAATAATTTTTATCAATTTGCTCAGTTGATGATCAATCTTTTTATGCAATGAGTATAATCTTTCTTGTCTTTCCATATTTCTAAATTGGTTTCCATTTTTCTATCTAGCAATTAATAATATTAAGGCAGGAAGACATGGATACAAAGTCAGGAAACAACATTCCCTCAAGAAATAGTTATATAAATAAATAATATTGCTTTTGCTGTCGTTCAGTTGCCAAGTCATGTCTTGACTTGACTTCATGGACTGCAGCATGCCAGGCTTCCCTGTCCCTCACCATCTCCTGGAGTTTGCCCAAGTTCATGTCCATTGAATCGGTGATGCAAATTGATAAAAATTATTATAATTAGTCTCCTTGGTTTCCATATCAGCATATTTAAAAAGTGCCAAATGCATATAAATCTTGTTTCTTACTTTCAAAACTGCACATTGGCTAAAAATATACCAGGTAATATGCTGCTGCTGCTGCTAAGTCACTTCAGTCGTGTCTGACTCTATGTGACCCCATAGACGGCAGCCCACCGTGCTCTCCTGTCCCTGGGACTCTCCAGGTAAGAACACTGGAGTGGGTTGCCATTCCTTCTCCAAGGTAATATGCTAGGGAACTGCTTTTAAAAAATTCCATATATCACTCGATTTAGAAACACTTTCTCTCTCTCGAAAGAAATAGATAAGTTAGATAAGTGGAGATAGATATAAGCTCTTATTTATATCCATTATTTCTGTCTACTTGTATCTCTGTATTTCTACCTATTGCCCTAAATAAGTTGACAGATTATGCTGATAATAATAGTAATATTAAATATCTACATTGCTTTAAAAAAACAGATATTGAGGGGGTAGAGTATTGTGATAGGTGAGTAAAGCTCAGTGTTTTGTATAAAATGTGTCAAATTGCTCTATTCTTAATTATATTTTTGATTACAGCTGAAAGTGGTCCCAAACTGATTTTGTTTCTTTTCAGGTTTGAAATCAGTGGGAATGGACACTTTGCTTTTTTGAATTCTGATGGAGTCCACAGTTCCAGGGGATTTGTTGATATCAAGTGGATTTGCAGCAAACCAATATCCAAAACAGAGAATAAATTAGAAAATCAATAAAGAATTTTGCAAGTTTTTTTTCTTTAATCGAAGTATAGTTGATTTACAAATGTTAGTTTCTGGCATACAGTAGAATTTTGCAAGAATTAAAGGAACTAAAAATTGTTGAATGAATGAATGATTATATATAGAATCTTATTAATTCAAGGCACATAATTGCCCATCATGAGCACAAGTCAAGAAACCTGTTAAATAGGACCAAACAAAGTTACAGTATACAATTAGATGACATTTACTGCATTAGTAGTTATGATAATCAAATTTAAAGGGATTTATATTGATAGGTCAGCCAAGACCTACTGCTTAAAAGTTAGAGAAATATATGTGCTTAATATGTGTAAATATTACAAAGCACTAAGCATAGCAATTTTGGTTTAAAGAAATGTTACAAGAGAATCACCTATGAACAAACATGTACTTAAATAATATCTTACAAATAAGGGAAAGGAAGGACCCTAACTCTATAAGTAATAAACAAAGATACATTATCAGAGTTCTATATTAAAATTACAAAGCTTAGATTATAGAATATAAACTAGAAAAATAACATTAAAAGTAAATAGAGAATAGATTATTGAAAAATATTTCCCTTTTCAAGTAAGAACAAGGAAATAGGATGCGCTTGTGATGCAACCCTGGATGTGTCATAAAATTCAAACTCTGTAGGGTGTGGGAAAAATTATATCAAGCCCTTCTTTGTTACATTAGTTTGAGTTAACTTCCTGCCTAGGTAACTGTAACCTCTCAGTACAAGAAGGGATGAGAGTGTAGGAGAATACATAGACACTTAGGATGTAAAAGCTGGAGAAAAAGAAAGTATCTAGGTTACAGGATAAACAAACAGAAATACACAGACTAATCTTTCTTCCATATCTTTAATGGAGGCTCATTCCTAACTAAGTTGCAGATGAAACTTTCTGATAAACGAAAAGGAGATTCTTGTGAGTCCCAACCATAAATGTTGTTCCTGGTACTATATGTGAATGCAAATACTTGGAAAATCAGCATGTAAGCAAGCACAGGCATATTATATCCATCATTTGTCACCAAGAAAACTTGAAAATATGAAATTTAGCCAAAGTTACATTTTGGCTCAGATTAAGTTCAAATTTTGCTTGATTCATAATGTGTTTTATTTCTGCTGTTGATTCATGATTACAAATTAATTTTAACTGCTTAATGATTTAAAGTAATTCACTCCTTGTTTTCCTTTAAGTCATACCTATTAGGGTGAATCAATTCCTGATGGCTCAGCATGAGCTACAGAGAACTTCTTGATGATACTATGTCATACCTCCTCACCTACTTAGGGAACACAAACTGTTGAAATTATTTTGAAATATGAGTGCATTTTGGATAAATGAGAGAAAAAATAAGGTACTTTGTACAAAATTTCAGTTAGAAAACTAAGGGAGTGAGACATTTCTCAATATAACAATGTTTAAATGCAAATTCTATTAAAGGGAAATGAATTGTAGAATCACATTAAATACAAGATTGTATATTACTTCACAAAGACATTCATAATTACAATGGCTGAGTAGTTTATTACCAGTTGAAAGTTTGATTTCTTTTTGATAAAAACTGAAAGTAATTAAGGACAAAGCTCACTATGAAAAAAGAAATGTTGTATAAACACATCTATGCACTGGTCTATTATTTCATCAAATGTACAGGAAGAGTTAGAACCCAAGAAATAGGGAATAAGCAGGATTAGAAGATTAAATTTCATATTTTTTAGACACTGCAGCAACAAGGATAAATAAGAATGTCAAAGACTGAAGTCAGAAATCAACATTCTTCCCTAACCAAAATATGTTTTGTTTTGTGTTAGGAAATTGTCAAACATATTTAAAAGTAGAGAAAATAATATAGGAAGTCACATATACTCATTATTCAGTTTTAAGTTATTAATTCATTGTCAATCTTGTAACCAGTCAATCTTAAAGGAAATCAACCCGGAATACTCACTGGAAGAACTAATGCTGAAGCTGAAGCTCCAATACTTTGGTGACCTGATGCGAACAACTGACTTATTGAAAAAGACCCTGACTCCGGGAAAGATTGAAGGCAAAAGGAGAAAAGTGTGTCAGAGGATATGATGGCTGGATGGCATCACCGATGCAATGGACGTGAACTTGGGGAAACTCCAGGGGACAGGAACAGGGAGGCCTGGCATGTTGCTGTCCCCAGGGTTGAGAAGAGTCAGACACGACTGAGTGACTGAACAACAACAACAATTTTGGATCATTTATATTTAAGCAAATTCTAGACATAATATCATGTGAATGGTTCCCTGTCTATACAACATAACCACAATACAATTACCACATCTAAAAGTAATTAATACTAATCTCTAATAGCATTATAAAAAATCAATAGGGAATTACATTTTCTAATTTAAAAATAAGTTACTTCATTTTCTAATTTTGGAGTGTTGTATCTGTACAGAATACATGAAAATTTTTTATTTGTATTAAAAAATAAGTTTGTATTCCAAAAAAAGATAGGCTCTGTTAACATCCATATATTTCTCTTCCAATTATTTAAATGCACAGATTTGCTTTCGTTGTTCAGACAGCATCTCTCTGGCAAATGCCATTAAATTTGGAGTCACAGTCTTCGGAATACACCTGATTTCTTGTTATGACAGCACAGCTCATGTTATCAATGGGTCCATTCACTGAGAAACTAGAAGACATAAAGCAAACTTTAGAGCATTTATCTTAAAACAATGGTTATACTTCTTAAAGTTTCCCCCAGCCAAGTTGTGCAGGTAATTTTTTTTTTTTCAGCAGTCAAAATGTTGCAGAGATTTTAGAATAAACTCTTCCTTTGTTGCCAGGGACAACAAAAGATTTAGAATAACAACAACAGATTTGTTATAACAAATCTGTTATATTGTTATAACAACAAAAGATTATAGAATAGACTCTTCTTTTGTTGCCAAACTCTTCTTTTGTTGCCAGTGAGGCACTCTTGATTTGCTTATTCTCCCTGCCCTCCCTTCTGGGATGGCTCTTACTTGAGTATCAATACTGTGGGAGTGCAAGTCTGAAGACTAGGAGCATTTCTGACTGTTCCTGCCCTCTTTACCCTAGAATTACATGCATCAGCAAGTCCTGGGCATTCCATCTCAAGATTAGTCCTGACAGCCATTTACTTCTCTCCCAAGCTCATTGCCTCTCTTTCTCCCTGGTCATAGCCTTATGATTGAAAATCCACTTCCGTGTCACTTTCCATCTATTCATTTTTCACATAGCAGCATAAATAATGTCCTTTTGAGACAGCTAAAGGCTAAAAAGTAATGCTCAAAATTCTCCAAGCCAGACTTCAGCAATACATGAACCGTGAACTCCCTGATGTTCAAGCTGGTTTTAGAAAAGGCAGAGGAACCAGAGATCAAATTGCCAACATTCGCTGGATCATGGAAAAAGCAAGAGAGTTCCAGAAAAACATCGATTTCTGCTTTATTGACTATGCCAAAGCCTTTGACTGTGTGGATCACAGTAAACTGTGGAAAATTCTGAAAGAGATGGGAATACCAGACCACCTGACCTGCCTCTTGAGAAATCTGTATGCAGGTCAGGAAGCAACAGTTAGAACTGGACATGGAACAACAGACTGGTTCCAAATAGGAAAAGGAGTACGTCAAGGCTGTATATTGTCACCCTGCTTATTTAACTTATATGCAGAGTACATCATGAGAAATGCTGGACTGGAAGAAACACAAGCTGGAATCAAGATTGCTGGGAGAAATATCAATAATCTCAGATATGCAGATGACACCACCCTTATGGCAGAAAGTGAGGAGGAGCTAAAAAGCCTCTTGTTGAAAGTGAAAGAGGAGAGTGGAAAAGTTGGCTTGAAGCTCAACATTCAGAAAACGAAGATCATGGCATCTGGCCCCATCACTTCATGGGAAATAGATGGGGAAACAGTAGAAACAGTGTCAGACTTTGTTTTTTTGGGCTCCAAAATCACTGCAGATGGTGACTGCAGCCATGAAATTAAAAGGCGCTTACTCCTTGGAAGAAAAGTTATGACCAACCTAGATAGTATATTCAAAAGCAGAGACATTACTTTGCCGACTAAGGTCCGTCTAGTCAAGGCTATGGTTTTTCCTGTGGTCATGTATGGATGTGAGAGTTGGACTGTGAAGAAGGCTGAGCACCGAAGAATTGATGCTTTTGAACTGTGGTGTTGGAGAAGACTCTTGAGAGTCCCTTGGACTGCAAGGAGATCCAACCAGTCCATTCTGAAGGAGATCAGCCCTGGGATTTCTTTGGAAGGAATGATGCTAAAACTGAAGCTCCAGTACTTTGGGCACCTTATGCGAAGAGTTGACTCATTGGAAAAGACCCTGATGCTGGGAGGGATTGGGGGCAGGAGGAGAAAGGGACGACCGAGGATGAGATGGCTGGATGGCATCACAGACTCAATGGACGTGAGTCTGAGTGAACTCCGGGAGTTGGTGATGGACAGGGAGGCCTGGCGTGCTGCGATTCATGGGGTCGCAAAGAGTCGGACACGACTGCGCGACTGAACTGAACTGAAAGGCTAAAATGAAAGTTTTTGATAAAGGTTATGTGGTGACAGATATTCTACATACCAGTGGGAGTTTCAACGAGTTTCAAAGTTGGAAACTAGGGATATTTTCAAGTTAAAACTGTTTAAATAACTGCTAATTCTTCAGTGGTATGATAGGGTTAGGAATAGGTGTGAATAGAATAATTTTTGAGAGAGCTATTTCCTTAACTATTTGTCTAGTCATTGATTGGGTTTGTTAGTTGCTCAGTCATGTCCAGCTCTTTGCAGCCCCATGGACTGTAGCCCGCCAGGCTCCTCTGTCCATGGGGTTCTCCAGGCAAGAACACTGGAGTGGGCTGCTATTCCCCTCTCCAGAGGATTTTCCTGACTCAGGGACTGATCTGGCATCTCCTGCACTGGCAAGTGGATTCTTTACCACTGAGACCCATGTGCATATGATTTTTCCTTAAATAATTAAACGAAACCTTTTAAAATGAGATATGTTACTCGGTTATCTACTCTCTTTCTACAATACATTTCTCTTTTGGCTACAGGATTAAAAAAGAGAGAGAGAGAGATGCTGCCATAACAATATTCTGCTTTCCAAGTAAAAGAATAAAAAAAAAAGAGAGCTAGTTATTTCTAACTAAATTTTGTTAAGTTTGCAATCAAAGCATGTCCAAAGAATGAATACTACTTCATACTTTAATGTTTGTGAAAGACAAGAAGAGTGGAGAATAGCAATATCTAGGAAGGAAATGGCACCCCACTCTAGTACTCTTGCCTGGAAAATCCCATGGATGGAGGAGCCTGATGGGCTGTCGTCTATGGGGTCGCACAGAGTTGGACACGACTGAAGCGACTTAGCAGCAGCAGCAGCAGCAGGACTGAATAAACAGATTGAAATGAACTGACATGTCATGGTGTTTGTCCCAAACTTGCCAAATCTCAGGTGCTCTAGCAGGTTAGAATGTTAAGAAAATCAAAGCATAGAGAATATGCAAACATCTGTGTGGAGAATAGCAATATCTAGGAATGAAATGGCACCCACTCTAGTACTCTTGCCTGGAAAATCCCATGGATGGAGGAGCCTGATGGGCTGTCGTCTATGGGGTCGCACAGAGTGGACACGACTGAAGCGACTTAGCAGCAGCAGCAGCAGCAGGACTGAATAAACAGATTGAAATGAACTGACATGTCATGGTGTTTGTCCCAAACTTGCCAAATCTCAGGTGCTCTAGCAGGTTAGAATGTTAAGAAAATCAAAGCATAGAGAATATGCAAACATCTGTGACACCTAAGAATCTTAAAGCTTTCTTACATGTATTATGTTATAGTGTTCACACAAGAATATTGTGAGAAAAGCTTCATTTTCTTTTCGTACATACCCAAAATATATTTTTTCTACATGCAAAAAAAATTATTTCAATGAGATTGAAATAATTTTCTAAGGGCAAAATTTCAAATTCTCACTTTCTGATTTCAGCTCAAGAGATGTTTGTATATATTTCAGGTGTTTTTCATTTATAAGCAAAGTTTTTCTTTGCATTTTGCATATGAAAAATATTTGCTTGGTAATATTTTAAAGGAGATTTAAATCAGTTTAACAATTTAAAAGTAACTATCATTTTTTTTGCAATTAATAATTTACAAGTTCCATAATGAACACTTTCTATTCCCTTTGCATGCTCAGTCACTCAGTCATCTCTGAATCCTCGCAGTCCCACAGACTAGCCTACCAAGCTCCTCTGTCCTTCAGATTTTACCAGCAAGAATACTAGAGCAGGTTCCCACCTCCTCCTCAAGGGAGTCTTCCCAACCCAGGGATCAAACCTGTGTCTCCTGCATTGGCAAGCTGATTCTTTACCACTGAGCCACCTGGAAACCCCCTCTATTCTCTTCAGTAAATGTTAAAAGGGGAAGGAGAGGAAGGCAGGAAAGGAAGAGAGTAAAGGAAGCAAGAAAAAATAAAAAAAAAATAAAAAAGGAGAGAAAATATTTTTCAAAAGAAATGAGGAAAGAAAGAAGAAAAAGACCAGAAAGCAAAGAAGCTTAAATAAAAATGGTTGTGGTTTAGCCACTAAGTCGTGTCCGACTCTTGCGGCCCTATGGACTGTAGCCCACCAGGCTCCTCTGTCCATGGGATTTTTCCAGGCAAGAATACTGGTGGGGATTGCCATTTCCTTCTCCAGAGGATCTTCCCAACCCAGGGATCGAACCCAGGTCTCCTGCATTGCAGGCAGATTCTTTACCGCCTGAGCCACCAGGGAAGGCTATGAGGGAAGCATACTTTTCTATAAATAAAACATCAGTACCACCACCATCTCTTCCACGCAAATAAGTACTTACATTTCTTGTTCCACAAAAAGGTGTTCATTTATCCATACCCATTGTTTTCCTGGTGATGTAATACATAGTCCAAGCCAACTAGGTTGTGCAGATTTCAAACTCTTCTGTATGAACTCCTATAGGAAAAATAGTATATTCATTCATTCAAAAAAAAATTAGGGATGTGAGGGCAATAGGTTTGTGCACCCCACTCCAGTACTCTTGCCTGGAAAATCCCATGGACGGAGGAGCCTGGAAGGCTGCAGTCTATGGGGTCGCTGAGGGTCGGACACGACTGAGCAATTTCACTTTCACTTTTCACTTTGATGCATTGGAAAAGGAAATGGCAACCCACTCCAGTGTTCTTGCTTGGAAAATCCCAGGGATAGGGTAGCCTGGTGGGCTGCCGTCTACGGGGTCGCACAGAGTCAGACACAACTGAAGTGACTTAGCAGTCTCCTGTCAAGAGTATACAAGTAGCTGTACTCCCCTGCTAGAACCTCCAAACAAGCTCTCAAAAATTTTTTGATGCCTTTTATACAGTAAGGGCTTCCCTCATAGCTCAGTCTGTAAAGAATCTGCCTGCAATGCAGAAGACCTGGGTTCGATCCCTGGGTCGAGAAGACCCTCTGGAGAAGGAAATGGCAATCCACTCCAATATGCTTGCCTGGAAAATCCCATGGAAAGAGGAGCTTGGTGGGCTACAGTCCATGGGGCTGCAAGAGTCGGACACGACTTAGTGACTAAACCAAACCATACAGTAGGCACTGAGCCAGGCATTAATGAAATGATAAACAGCCTTTTTTTCAGAATAATAAGGTTTAAAAAAATAAACAATAGTAATTGTAGGCCCCTGGGTGGCCAGAGGGAGCAGAGAGACCAGGGTGCCCTCTCCTCCTAGGTGTCTCCCAAATTTGGCTCCAGCCTCTCCCAGAAACCCTTCCCAGTCACTCCAATAGGGCCTTTCCCTGACCTCGGGCTGCTTATTGGCTGATACCCAATGGCCAGCGAAGGTTTACAGGCTGAACAAGGACCAGCAGTGGGACAGCCGGGGCACCAGGCACGTCATCCAGCTACATGGAGCGGCTGGAGGGCATGTCCCTGCTAGTTAGGGCCGGACAAAATGAGGTCCACTGGAGAAGGAGGTGGCAAACCACTTCAGTATTCTTGCCTTGAGAACTGCATGAATGGTATGCTGGTTAAGGAATGTTCAAAAGCAATGACTATGAACCACCCACACTTTGAATTGTACCTAGTGAGTCACCCTTACACTTAAAAACTGTTCTTGACTCCTCACCAGCTCTTTTGAATTTTGAATCACAGGTAAATGTGCCTGTAGCTTTAAACAATCACGTTGACTTTCACTCCAAGTTTTAGAAAAAGTTGAAAACCTGTAACATTTTCCTTGATTCAGTAGCCAGTCACTTGGGCACACATAATGATTTCCTGAAGGAAAATACAGGGGAAAGCAATCAGTTAAACTATAGTCATTAGAGAAAGGGTGAATAGTATCAAATGTAACTGAGTGGAAAATAGATTTTTTGCCAACTCATTTTTTTGTAATTAAAAGGTACCTCACTAGCAGCACTAGAATGACATTAATTCACAATCTGTATATTTCCTGGAATGGAAACAGTGCTCGGGGCTATGGGTTGCAGAGAACAAAGCTTATGAATTCTGACCCCATAATTAGGAGATACAAATATATAATATAAATTATTTATATGTAAATATTAATATCTATACATTTGTATGTTTATATTAAAATTTATTTATTAAAATAAAAAAAATGAAACAAACTGGAAAAATGTTAAACTTTCTAAATCTGACAGGGGTCTAGGTGTATTTATTATATGACTTTCAGTACTTTTATTTGACATGTTATACAATTTAAGATATTTTAAAAACTTCATCCTCTTTAGACATTTAATAGAATAATTACATGTAATAAGTACCTTCTGTGTCCTATGAACTGCTTGAAGTACTAGAAATTCCAAGGTTAATGAAGCAGCTGTTTCCTGGCCTTGAGTAGGGGTGGGATTTAGGGTATTCAAAAATAGCCACGGAAATCATATATCTGATAAGAGGTTAATATCCAACATATATGGGCTTCCCAGGTGGCTCAGTGGGTAAAGAATCTGCCTTCAGTGCAGGAGATACAGTAGATGAGAGTTTGATCCCTGGGTCAGAAGATCCCCTAGAGGAGGACATGGCAACCCTCTCCAGTATTCTTGTCTGGAGGATCCCATGGACAGAGAAGCCTGGTGGGCTACAGTCCAAGGGTTGTAAAGAATTGGACACAGCTGAAGTGACTGAACACGTATACATCCAACATATTTAAAGCAGTCATATATTTCAATAGCAAAAAAATTGAACAATCCTATTAAAAAATACACAGAGGAACACTGAATAGATAGTTTTCCAAAGAGACATACAAACGGCTCATAGGTACATGAAAAGGTGCTCAGTGTTACTATATCAGGGAAACGCAAGTCAAAACCGCTCTGAAATTTCACCTTGCTTCTGTCAAAATGCTATTATCAAAAAGACAGAAAAAAAAAAAAATACAAAGACAGGAGATAGCAAGTGTTGCTGAGGATGTTTAGAGAAAAAGGAACACTTGTACACTATTGGTGGGACTGTAAATTGGTGCAGCTACTATGGAAAATAGTCTGATGGTTCCTTAAAGAATTAAAAATAGAACTACAATAAGATCCAGCAGTTCCACTTCGGAGTATTTATCCAAAGAAAATGAAACCACTGTCTTGAAAAGTTATTGGTATCCCCATGTTCATTAAGCATTATTAAAGTAGTTAAGATATGGAAACAACTTAAGTGTCCTTAAATGAATGGATGGATAAAGAAAATGTGGTATATATAAACAATGGAATAGTATTCAGCCACAGAACACAAAGAAATCCTGCCATTTGNAGACAGCTGCTGTTTGTTAAGTAAACAAACAGTAAAATTTTTGTTCTCATCCAGACCCTCCAAGGACATTGCTAGTGGCAGAAGCTGAGCACTACTAAAGTAAAGAGACAAGATGACCACTTCTGAGGTCAAGGAAAACTCCCCTGTCTGCATGTACACAGGAACACTCTTTGGGGGTCAAAAATGGAGGATGCACCATCCCATAATAAGTGTGGACATACCCAGAGGCCTCTGCTGTGGGATGCATCTCAGCAAAATGTTTTTGTGCACTCACGTTGCAGAGGGTCCGAGGACTAGTCAAGTATGGGAAAAGAACTGAGATAATTGGCCGAAGGTAAACAAAGACCCAGAAGAACTGTCCTATGGTAGTGATCTAAATTGCCTCTTTACTGTGCTCTGCCTCATTAGCAAGGACGCCCACACTCTTCCTCTATGGGTGTGATCTCTGTCTTGCTTCTGTCTTAAACAAACAAACTGCTTCCCTTTGTGCTTTCCCACTTTTTACACTGTTTCTAATAATAAACTTTGTGCAAGTGTTTACAGTTTTTGCTTCCTTGAAATATTCTTGCTTTAAAATGGGAGAAAGAGCCAGGGCTGCTCCTGGAGTCTCTAACCCCTGGTGGACTAGAGGCTAGGATTCCATATTGTCATCAAGGCTACCTAGGTTCAATTCTTGAGGAGGGAACTAAGATCTCTCTTTAGGACTGCTCACTGCTATCTCTCTGAGATCATTTTTCACCTCAGAAACAAAGTTTTTAAACAGTCATAATTTCTGTCACCTCTAAGAATCAGAACACTCAGATTCCACTTAACTAAGGATGAATTGTCCATGTCATTGTCACCTGTGAATGACTCCATAACTTTTATCTGATTGGAAGGATCTTCAGGTAACTGACATAGTCATCATTGAATCTCCTGTCATACATCACTTTAATTATAGTGCCTGAAGGTTGATTGTTGAACGATTGAATTAAATATCCATAAGTTAGAGCATGTCACACTTTTCATGGCTACTATTTTAGTCTGTCATCTATAAGTCTAAATTTTTTAACAATTCATTTTAGGAAATTCAATTAAGATATCTAGCTATGATGGGAAAACAAAACTTCATCAGCAGACATGACTTGAAGAAGAATTTCATGGACTAATCTTCAATATATAAAGCATCAAATATATCTTTAACTACTTTCTACTAGGGCAAGAGTTGACAATCCTGAATAATTATAATCTTCCAAAAGTATGTGATGACTCAGGGCGATTGGATTATAATCTCAGCTATACAAGTACATGCATGCCTATGTGTTAAATCACTTCAGTCATGCCTGAGTCTTTGCGACCCCATGGACTATAGCCTGCCTGGTTCCTCTGTCCACGGGATTCTCCAGGCAAGAATACTGGAGTGGGTTGCCATTCCCTTCTCCAGGGGACTTTCCTGACCCAGGGATTGAACTCATGTCTCTTATTCTCCTGCATTGGCAGGCGGGTTCTTTACCATTGAGGCCACCTGAGAAGCCTGTACAAGTACATAGTCATGTGCTAAAATGACCTAAAATATTCTTCTCAGTTTATGATTGGAGAGATACTATTTATTCACTAGTGAAAAGGAGTCATTTGGACCAACTAATTCTGTTACATGGATTCTGATAGACTGTAAAGGTACAGGTCTAGAGCTGCAAAACACACTGAAAATACTCCAAATGATCAATGTAATATGTTAAAACCACAAAAAATGCAAAATGTGGACACTTATTGTCCAGAAGAGTTATAAGAGTTAATTCAGTTTCAAGCACTACATTCTACAATAAGGAGAAATATCACAAGGATGAGGATGGAGAAAAATATTTATTGAGCAACACTTTGTATCAATTCCCATCTCAGATGGTTTGCATAATAACTAACACAAAATGTCATTACTGTGGGCCAAGCAGGTTTCTAAGCACTTAACATATATATATTTTTAAACAATTTTATAAAAGACAGATACATTCAATGAAGCAATAGAGATAGACACAGTAAAATCCAGAACATGAGAAATTAGACACAACCATAATCCATTTTTTTCAACATTAAATAAATGTCTAAGAAGAAAACAAAAGGAAGTAAGGAGAATGTACAAATTTAGAGACTCGAGACATTTTAGCTGATGTAACTGGTCTGCTCTAACAAATAAAATGGAAACAAAAATTGAATGCTGATGGAATAGTAGATGATATTAGGAGGTTATTGTCAACTTGGTTTTAGGAATTGCGGTAGAATTCTAAAATGGACCCAAAGAGACATCAAATGGTGCAGCTGCTTTGTAAAACAGTGGCAGTTACTCCAAATATTTAAGTAAAGAATTGCTATGTAACTCAGTAATTCTACTTCTAGGCATTGCTGCTGCTAGTGGAGGTGATGGAATTCCAGTTGAGCTGTTTCAAATCCTGAAAGATGATGCTGTGAAAGTGCTGCACTCAATTTGCCAGCAAATTTGGAAAACAGCAGTAGCCACAGGACTGGAAAAGGTCAGTTTTCATCCCAATTCCAAAGAAAGGCAATGCCAAAGAATGCTCAAACTACCACACAATTGCACTCCTCTCACATGCTAGTAAAGTAATGCTCAAAAATCTCCAAGCCAGACTTCAGCAATACGTGAACCGTGAACTCCCTGATGTTCAAGCTGGTTTTAGAAAAGGCAGAGGAACCAGAGATCAAATTGCCAACATCTGCTGGATCATGGAAAAAGCCAGAGAGTTCCAGAAAAACATTGATTTCTGCTTTATTGACTATGCCAAAGCCTTTGACTGTGTGGATCACAGTAAACTGTGGAAAATTCTGAAAGAGATGGGAATACCAGACCACCTGACCTGCCTCTTGAGAAATCTGTATGCAGGTCAGGAAGCAACAGTTAGAACTGGACATGGAACAACAGACTGGTTCCAAATAGGAAAAGGAGTACGTCAAGGCTGTATATTGTCACCCTGCTTATTTAACTTCTATGCAGAGTACATCATGAGAAACGCTGGACTGGAAGAAACACAAGCTGGAATCAAGATTGCTGGGAGAAATATCAATAACCTCAGATATGCAGATGACACCACCCTTATGGCAGAAAGTGAGGAGGAGCTAAAAAGCCTCTTGTTGAAAGTGAAAGAGGAGAGTGGAAAAGTTGGCTTAAAGCTCAACATTCAGAAAACGAAGATCATGGCATCTGGCCCCATCACTTCATGGGAAATAGATGGGGAAACAGTAGAAACAGTGTCAGACTTTGTTTTTTTGGGCTCCAAAATCACTGCAGATGGTGACTGCAGCCATGAAATTAAAAGGCGCTTACTCCTTGGAAGAAAAGTTATGACCAACCTAGATAGTATATTCAAAAGCAGAGACATTACTTTGCCGACTAAGGTCCGTCTAGTCAAGGCTATGGTTTTTCCTGTGGTCATGTATGGATGTGAGAGTTGGACTGTGAAGAAGGCTGAGCGCCGAAGAATTGATGCTTTTGAACTGTGGTGTTGGAGAAGACTCTTGAGAGTCCCTTGGACTACAGGAGATCCAACCAGTCCATTCTGAGGGAGATCAACCCTGGGATTTCTTTGGAAGGAATGATGCTAAGGCTGAAACTCCAGTACTTTTGCCACCTTATGCAAAGAGTTGACTCATTGGAAAAGACCCTGATGCTGGGAGGGATTGGGGGCAGGAGGAGAAAGGGACGACGGAGGATGAGATGGCTGGATGGCATCATGGACTCAATGGACATGAGTCTGAGTGAACTCTGGGAGTTGGTGATGGACAGGGAGGCCTGGCGTGCTGCGATTCATGGGGTCGAAAATATTCGGACATGACTGCGTGACTGAACTGAACTGAACTGAACTGAAGTCGCTTCAGGCTCTCCCGTCCCTGGGTTTCTCAAGGCAAGAATACTGGAGTGGGTTGCCATTTCCTTCTCCAAGGCATTACCATATATGAAATGAAAACACATCCACATCCACCTCAAGAAAGAAATGGTAACTGTTATGTGATGGAGGTAGAAATCATCTTGCAATATATGAATATTAAAGCAACCCATTGTACACCATAAACAAACACAGGACTTATAGTGACATTGTGATTGTGTCAAACCCTTAACTGTCAGAATCACAGACTAAAATATTTAAATATTAAATGGCATGATAGCCAGTAACTGCTTTAATAAAACCTAGTGTGAGAGTGTGATAGAAGTGGAGATATAGATGAGTTAATCTTCATTGCATATTAATAACTGTTGACACCAATTGAAAGGTACATGGAGATTTATTATATAATTCTTTCCACTTTTAGTTATATTTTGTATAATAAAAACCTGTTGTTTACTGCTAAGTTGTGTCCAATTCATTTATGACCCCTTGGACTGTAGCCCACCAGGCTCCTCTGTCCATGGGATTTCCCAGACAAGAAGATTGGAATGGGTTGCCATTTCCTCCTCCAGGGGATCTTCCTGACCCAGGGATTGAACCCATGTCTCCAGCATTGGCAGGTGGTTTCTTACCACTGAACCACCAGGGAAACATAATAGAAATACAAGAATATAAAAAACAAAACCTTATGAAGTAGATATTATTATGCTTAATTTAAAGATGAGAAAGTGAGTCACACAGACATTATCACTTTCCCAAAGTCATACAGCAGATAAATATTAAAGCTGAAGTTTCAACCCAGTTACTTTGGTTCCATAACCCATGTTACTAATCACTGAATCATGCCATCCTCCCCTATGCTAATTGGTATGTTAGAGTTCTTCAGAAAAATAGAACTAACAGAATTTTGTGTCTGTGTGTACATGTTTAAAGAGAGAGAAATAAAGAATGAGAGTGAAAGGAGAGAAAGATTTTAAGGAATTGGCTCATGTGATCATCAAGGCTAGCAAGTCCAAAATGTTCAGGCTAGCAGGTTAGAGCCCCAGGGAAAAGTTGGTGTTGCAGCCCAAATCTGAAAGCATTCTAGAGGCTCAATTTCCTCTTCTACTGAAAACTTCAGTATTTGTCTCTCAGGGTGTTGGGAGCCACGTTAGGCATTACTGATAAACTGGAGGCACAGCCCCAACCCCCTTTCCTCATCTCGCAGGCATGGCCCCGGGATGAAGGAGTTAGGCCTTGTGATTCTGACTTGTTCTTTCCTTTCTTTGGTTGAGTTGGCTGGAAAGAATGTTAAGGTGATTGAGAGAAGCACAAGAAAGCACAAAGCCTTATGCAGTTGTGCCCAGAAAATAATCTATAAAATAACCATTGACATTTGTTCAAGGATCTTTACAAAGAATGTCCCAGGATGAGCAGGTAGGCTGCAGCTTGAGGCCCAGGGAAGGATTGTTATCTGAGACCTGTTTATGAGGGAAATATTTATGGCAAAAGAAGTTTGCTGACTTTCAGTTCAGTTCAGTCACTCAGTCATGTCCAACTCTTTGCAGTGCCATGAATTGCAGCATGCCAGGCCTCCCTATTTTTACCAACTCCCAGAGTTCACTCAGACTTACGTCCATCAAGTCAGTGATGCCATCCAGCCATCTCATCCTCTGTTGTCCCCTTCTCCTCCTGCCCCCAATCCCTCCCAGCATCAGAGTCTTTTCCAATGAGTCAACTCTTTGCATGAGGTGGCCAAAGTACTGGAGTTTCAGCCTTAGCATCATTCCTTCCAAAGAAATCCCAGGGCTGATCTCCTTCAAAATGGGCTGGTTGGATCTACTTGCAGTCCAAGGGACTCTCAAGAGTCTACTCCAACACCAAAGTTCAAAAGCATCAATTCTTCAGCGCTCAGCCTTCTTCACAGTCCAACTCTCACATCCATACATGACTACTGGAAAAACCGTAGCCTTGACTAGATGGACCTTAGTCGGCAAAGTAATATCTCTGCTTTTCAACAGGCTATCTAGGTTGGTCATAACTTTCCTTCCAAGGAGTAAGTGTCTTTTAATTTCATGGCTGCAGTCACCATCTGCAGTGATTTTGGAGCCCAGAAAGATAAAGTCTGACACTGTTTCCACTGTTTCCCCATCTATTTCCCATGAAGTGATGGGACTGGATGCCATGATCTCCATTTTCTGAATGTTGAGCTTTAAGCCAACTTTTTCACTCTCCTTTTTCACTTTGATCAAGAGGCTTTTTAGTTCTTCTTCACTTTCTGCCATAAGGGTGGTGTCATCTGCATATCTGAGGTTATTCATATTTCTCCCACCAATCTTGATTCCAGCCTGTGTTTCTTCCAGTCCAGTGTTTCTCATGATGTACTCTGCATATAAGTTAAATAAGCAGGGTGACAACATACAGCCTTGACATACTCCTTTTCCTATTTGGAACCAGTCTGTTGTTCCATGTCCAGTTCTAACTGTTGCTTCCTGACCTGCATACAGATTTCTTAAGAGGCAGGTCAGGTGGTCTGGTATTCCCATCTCTTTCGGAATTTTCCACAGTTTATTGTGATCCACACAGTCAAAGGCTTTGGCATAGTCAATAAAGCAGAAATCAATGTTTTTCTGGAACTCTCTTGCTTTTTCCGTGATCCAGCAGATGTTGGCAATTTGATCTGGTTCCTCTGCCTTTTCTAAAAACAGCTTGAACATCAAGAAGTTCACGGTTCACATATTGCTGAGTCTGGCTTGGAGAATTTTGAGCATTACTTTACTAGCATGTGAGAAGAGTGCAATTGTGCGGTAGTTTGAGCATTCTTTGGCATTGCCTTTCTTTGGGATTGGAATGAAAACTCATCTTGCTGAGTTTAGGGTTTAGGAATAATTAAAAATAGATAGAAGCCTTTTTAGGAGATAGTGATCTTAAGATGCTAGGGGCAAATGGGATTTAGAAAGATAAGAAATAAACTGAGGAATGTGTCATGAGTTACAATGTAATCACAAGTTAAGTATAGGACACATAAGAGAAAGTAGATAATCGATAGTAAAGCCGATTTTGAGAGAATCTGAAGCAGGAACTCTGAAGGACAACGATGATTTCTGGAGACAATAAACCTGGGTGGGGGAAACTAAAAATGTCAAATCTCTGACCTAATGCTTTTGTCAAAGTATAAAAGAAAACCTGAAGCTTGAAATAAACATGTAGTTATGGACTTCCCTGTAGCTCAGACGGTAAAGCGTCTGCCTACAATGGGGGAGACCTGGGTTCAATCCCTGGGTCGGAAAGATCTTCTGGAGAAGGAGATGGCAACTCACTCCAGTATTCTTGCCTGGGAAATCCCATGGATGGAGGAGCCTGGAAGGCTACAGTTCATGGGTCGCAAAGAGTCGGACACAACTGAGCAACTTCACTTCACTTCCGTAATATGAGTCAGAGGCTACATCATCATCTGCCAACACCACTCACCCCTTCAGGCTGATTCCCTGGCTGCTGGAGCTGGACTCCGGCATCAGGGCTTTCAGCTGATTGGGTGAAGCCCACCCACCTTCTGGAAGGTGATTTGCTTTACTCAAAATCGATTGACTTACATATTAACATAACCTAAAAAGTACTTTCACAGCAACATTAAAACAAGTGTTTGATCAAATATCTGGGTATTGTATACTGCCTAACCAAGTTCACACATGTAATTTGAACAGTTATACTTGGTTAAATCTACACTAAATGTTCTATGATGTTAGTTATTACATTATTCCTTTGCAAGTTTTCAAAACTAATGTTTAATTTTCCTAAATTCATGTGACCAGTTGATTGAAATCTTTGATTCAAACAGAACAGCACATTACAGACAGATGATTACCTGCTAGGCTGGTGATATTAGCTTTCCGAAGGAAATCCATTTCTCTATCTGCATTCAATGCAAAGGGAAACATATAAAGAGAAGTATATGAAAATAAGCATGCTAGCACAAAAGAAAAGCTTACAAATCAAAATCAAAATCTCTCTTTTCTGCTATGCCTCTATTCCTCTCTGTGCTGAGAGTTAACTACTTTTTACCATATCTACTTTTACTGCTCTACTGCTGCTGCTGCTAAGTCGCTTCAGTCGTGTCCGACTCTGTGTGACCCCACAGACGGCAGCCCACCAGGCTCTCCCGTCCCTGGGATTCTCCAGGCAAGAACACTGGAGAGCGTTGCCATTTCCTTCTCCAATTCATGAAAGAGAAAAGTGAAAGTGAAGTGCTCCGTTGTGTCCGACTCTTCGCGACCCCAAGGACTGCAGTCTCCCAGGCTCCTCCATCCATGGGATTTTCCAGGCAAGAGTGCTGGAGTGGGGTGCCATTTTCTTTTCCAAGTACTAATCAAAATCCAAATATTCTGTGCACTCTTAAAATTCATACCTTTTACTTTTTTGTATATTTTTCACTGAACTTTTAAATTGATATTATTTCATCTTGTTGTAGGCATACACACAAGAATCTCCTTTCATCTAGTTAAGTTCCTTCAGCTTCTTATTTGCATTATCTATAGATTTTTTAACACAGAGTGAATTAATTGCTTGTCAGAACACAGAACAGCTGATAATCTGAAAGGTCTTTGGTTACATTCCCAGGCTAGTTTCACTCTATCTAAAATTAGCCTCACCCTCTTATTTGTTCCAAAAGAATGCATAAAAAACTTACATTAAAATGAAGATTGCTCATAATTTTTAGAACATTGCTCCAGTGGTATAATTTTATGTACATTTGAAAATGTGAGGCCAATTTGTCTTTTCTTTGAGAGGAAATGAATTCTTCATGTAAACATTTAGGGTCAAGTCTTTGTCTATGGTGTTCTGAAATACAATGAATCTATTCTATTTAATTGCTTTAGGAGCATTTTTATTTGTTTTTGATATGATATGATGGGAAATGCCGCTATAAGCAGAATAAGAGGCTGTCAAGACACCAGTCTAAAAGAGCATACTGTAAAGTCTTCCTGTTAATAACTTTGCTTCTTTACTCTCATCTCTGAAAATGGGCTCCTCTCCAGGTTTTGCTGTGAGGAATCGCTTCATCTCAATTGAAGCCGTCTATTAACCGTTTTCTGAACTGTGGTTCCCTCCCTTGATTTATCCAACAGCATTGGCCCATCCAGTTTTCATTTTCTTTACAATTTTCTTCACTTACCCTTTTGTGTTTCTATTTGTTATTCCACTTTGTTATTCTTTTTTTTTTTTTTTACTATTCTAATATAAAATTTTGGGAAAGAGTGTAAGTAAATATTATAGTCAATACTTTGTTTTGAACTAGAAGCATGAAAAGTATTTTTATACTGGTCAAAGTATGAGCACAAATCTAAAAGAAACACTAATATTAAAAATGTCACTAATTCATTTATATATATATAGTAAAGAATATTATCCCCACTAATATTTTTATCAATGTATTAAATTTTATTGGTTTCCTTGAACCCTATATTTTTAAGAACTACAGTTTTAAGAGAAAGTTTTAGAAACCATGAATTAGTCTGGTTACTTCAAAAAGAACAACTACAGAATAAGCACATTAACTACCACTTCAGAAAAAAAAAAGTGTGTAGGTACTTTTAAATCACTGTCCTGTCTCTCAAGGTGATACCAATGAGCATAAATGTTTAATAAAAATACAGTACTAATTTTTTAATAAAATTGTGCCAATCTTTTACTGGAGGTTCTTTATAAGAAGAGATATGGAATAAGTGTTAATTTTATACTTGAGTGTTTCCTAATTTTTCTTAATTTAAAAATAATTTTGTAATATGAAATATATAACTGCTCAGCTTACCAGTATTGAGCTACAGTGTGGAGCTTATCTTGATAGTAAAAGAAATTAAAGATCAACTATTATTTTTGAAAGTGAAAAAATAAATTAAAATTCCATACTCACCCCAAAAGTTCAGGCCAATTACTGCCATAATGAAAATAAGGATGCCAATGCCTCCAAGTACTAGCATGAGACAGTAACACTGTAGATACAGGGTGAAATCTGAAATATTGAAATTAAAAAAAAAATTTTAGAAGTCTGTGACTATTTACTTTGTATACATTTTTGTTTTGTTTTTATTACAGAGAAAACCTGTTCATTTTAGATACAGCATTAGAATCTGTGATTAATTTATGTATAAGCTTTTCACTTCATTTTTATTTAATCTTTAGTTTAATTTATAGTTTAGTTTTTATTTTTAAATTTAGTTTTAAATTTAGTTTTTACTTTATAACCAATTATGACAAAAAGCATGATTAATTGAAATTTTAAAATACAATACAAAACCAAGAGATGTTCTGGCTATTGAATGTGTTGGATTATGCTGAAATTGTCTTGCTTTGATTGTTTGGTGACTTTTGATGACTTACAATGACATTAAATTACCTCTGCATGAATAAATATAATGTATATATGTATATATATATAAAAATAATATATCATGTATATAATGTGTAGTAATATATTGAAGAGTTTGAAGGAGAATGGATTCATATTTATGCATGGCTGAGTCCCTTTGCTGTTCACCTGAAACTATCACAGCATTATTAATAAGCTATACCCCAATACAAAATACAAAGCTTAAAAAATTAGTTTAAAAAGTTAAAAATATAAAATAGAAGGAGATGCAAAAGTAATATATTAAAGGTATGAAGCATTAGTATATAAAATACAAAATATGTAATTTATATTCTATACGTGGAATAATACATATATCAGCTATTGCCATGTGTATTATAATTTTAATGACTCAATATAACAAATAAAAGAACATTTATTGAAGTTCTATTAATGTACCAGCCACTGTACTGGAAATATTTCCATATTATTTACATATGCTATGCTGTATTTTCCTGGCTTTGATATTTTGGACAGCAATCAACATCAGCCTAAACAGCATAGATCTCTGATTAGTGAGGCTTGTCTAAATTTATGCCATAGTATTCCTCTGGCTCAGAATTGCCATGGTTCCTTTACAGAGGAGAAAACAAACTTCCAAATACCTTAAACAGGGATACTATGTTAAGATACAATTTTAATCTATTTTTGGTCACATACAAAAGTAGAAAGACCTCTGAAAAAGTGAAAGTGAAGTTGTGTCTGACTCTTTGCAACCCCATGGACTATACAGTCCATGGAATTCTCCAGGCCAGAGTACTGGAGTGGATGGGTAGTCTTTCCCTTCTCCAGGGGATCTTCCCAACCCAGGGATTGAAACCAGGTCTCCTGCATTGCAGGCAGATTCTTTACCAGCTGACCCACCAGGGAAGCCCAAGAATACTGAAGTGAGTAGCCTATCCCTTCTCAGGGGATCTTCCTGACCTGGGAGTTGAACCAGGGTCTCCTGCATTACAGGCAGATTCTTCACCAGCTGAGCTGCCAGGGAAGCCCCAAAGATCTCTACTTCACCAAAAACCTCATAATACATTTTCTCAAGTGTATGACCACATAGATCTGCAGTTAACAGATTCCATACTTGCCAGAGAGGAAAATTTTAAGCTTAATGCCAAATACTATTATAGGTATAAATTAAAAGCCAATGTTCTTTTACGTAAGCCAAAATTTACATACTGTATCAAGCCAGGTACTGAAGTGCATTGTACTGGTCCATTTTATACCCACTTAACTGGTTGCCATTAGCCTAAGTGGTTCAATATTAAGAAACTGCTCTTTGAATTCCATTATTATCAGTCCTGCAAGATTATTAGTTGTGTTATTCATATCTGCTTTATGTTGGGAAATTTTCCTTGCCTAGTGGGCTACAGTCCTTGGAGTCACAGAGTCGGTCACGACTGAGTGGCTAACACTTACTAGCTTACTTACTTACTTATGCAATAAGTGTAACTTTATTTTATAGTATGAGTCAAATAACTAGGCAGGTTTTCTTTTCACTCATCAATAATAAGCAAGCTTATAATCCAATTTATCAAACACAAGCATGTTTAATATGTAATTTCTGCTGAATTACAAGCTTAATATATGTTGCCATAATTTAAATGAATGTTATTTTATATTCTATGTATCTATACTAAGATTTCATATGTCTCTACTCCCTTGTCTATTACAAAGTGGTTTATACATTAAAGAAGAAATAGCTAATAATTTAGTTTCATTTACTGTAATGTCTACATTTAAAAAAATCACAATATAGGGACCTCCCTGGAAGTTCAGAGGTTAAGACTTCACACTCCCAATTCAGGGGGCACAGGTTTGACCCCTGGTCAAGGAACTAAAGTCCTGCATGCTACATGGCATTGCCTAAAAAATAAATTAAAAATAAAATAAAATAACAGGAAGAAACATCCATAAAAAAGAGAGGAGCATAAATGAAAGTAGATATTTAAATAAACATTAAGAAGAGAGAGGAAAAATCACAATATATATATATTTGCTTTATTATAAATAAAAAGATTGAGATTTAAAAGAAAAAAAGAAATTGTCAAAGGTCAGGCACTTTGTGGGGCTTAGGGTCGAAATCAGTCAATTTGACTCAATTTGACTCTCATTCCCAATGGATTATTCTGCCAATTCCATGGATCTTTTGTGAACATTGAAAATGGGTATGTATAAAAACGACTTTAAGGCTGTAAAACACTATATACCACTGCTACTCCCACTGTCAGTACTAGCTCTTTACTTTTGAAGTATAATAGATATCTACATGTACATAAGATGCCCAAATCATTGTGTCTCTTTCTTGTGTTTTGTAAAAGAAATAATTTATGCAAAAATACTGTTTTTGACCTTTTAGTTGAAAGTTGCATTCTTATTCTCATATTGCTGCTTTGAAGGGATTATACTTTATCCTATTAGCATTTCTCTGTATTCATGGCTGCAAAAATCATCTTTTTATGGTTGATGCTTATAGAAGTCTGAACAATTTATCTTAGATGATTCATGATCATCTTTTAAAATCCCAGAATATGGTTAATTTTAAAATGTTAGAGATAATTTTGCTCCTAAAAGAATAATGCAATTTTAAACTGAAGTCTAAATAAAAGTGAATAATATTCCTACCTTTAGATTTTTTTCTTGATTCAAAGCGATTCTTGAATTTCAGCATCATATAACCATCTTCATTCTCCATTTCTTCAAACGTTTTCATATAATATTACCCAGAAAATAGGAAAAATAAAATAGAGAATAGCCTCAGCCTTGAATATTTCTCCTAAGCACGATATACCAAAAGCGAAAAGGAAGTCCAAAAATAATCAAAATTCACTCTGGCAGGGCCATCTAAAACCACACAGGATATGCTGGTGAATGAAAATGAAAAGACATGTTGATTTTTAGATAAAATTCTGTATGTTTCAAGGTAAGAGTGGCTATTTTGTTTGACTCTTTTAAACACCTTGTTATAAAGAGACAAATAACTTGGCTGAATTAGGTTCTGGTGCTGTGGAAGGTAGAAATTGTGAGACGTGAAATTGAATATTTTGCTAAGGAGATGTCTAAGCAAAGTGTTGAAAGTTCTGCCAGGGTGTCTTTACTATTTATAGTAATATGTGAGAAGAGAGAGATAAATTAAGGGATCATTAAGCAAAAAAGAAACCAGAAATTGAAGATTTGGAAAATTCTCAGCCTACTCATATAAAGGAAGTAAAAAGACATGCTCCAGAGAAAAGACCAAAAGTGTGGCCAGACAATCATTCCATAAAGAAACTACACATAATTTTAATTAGCCATATCATCAGCCCACTAGGGGTTGCAGTGGTAGAGAATCTGCCTGCCAACGCAAGAGATGTGGGTTCAATCCTGGGTGGGTAGATCCCCTGGAGTAGGAAATGTCAACCTGCATCAACATTCTTGCCTGGGAAATTCCATGGACAGAGGAGACTTGTTGGGCTAGAGTTATGGCATCGAAAAGAGTCGAACACAACTGAATGACTGAGCATACACAAACACACATCACCATCATCAGAAGCCATGAATATACCAACAGAGACATTGCAAGTTTGAAATAAATGGGGCAGAGGTAAGCTAGCATAAGGATGGTTTTCAGACTTCTGGAAATATCCAGCTGTGAACATGCTTTATCCTTCAAGAAGGATGGTCCTGAAGACCATTTGAGGATCATCAGGGTTACTACTCCCACCAGAAGCCTAGAGCATGCAGAAACAAACAGAGGTGAGGAGTAGTGACAAGACTATTTCCTCCTGGATTTCTGAATGTGGGGCCACTTCCTCAGCTTCAGCAGGGATAAGGCCATCACTCAGATCAGAGGAGGCAGGGCCTCCACCTAAGACCCTGGAGATGACACTGCTGCTCCAGTAGACCCAGAAAGCAGAACATCCAGTCAAAGAGGATATTTCTTGAGCCTTCAGGGCCAATGGAATTTGCCTGTCCAGGATTTGGACTGCCATGGAACCCAGACTACTTTTTTCTTTCTGATTTCTCTCTTTTGGAGAGGGAGTGTCTGCCTTGAGCCTGCCTGATCCTGTATTACAGAAGCACATAACTTGGATGGTTTCACAGCTCCAGAGGCATTTTGCCTTGGAATGAATCCCACCTGGAGTCTCACCATCTCTGATTTAGATGAGACTGTGCACTTGGAATCGATGGATGGGTTGAGACTCTTGAGACTGTTGGGTTGAATGTATTTAACATGTGAGAAAAACATGCCTTTTGGGAGCCAGAAGATGGAAAATTATGAGCTATGTTTTGTCCCTCAAAGTTCAGACATTGACGCCCTAACTTCAAATATGACTGTATTTGGAAACAGGGCCTTGATTGAGATAATGAAGGTGGAGTGAAGACACTGGGTGGAGCCCTAATCTGATAAGATTGGTGCCCCCGTTAAAAGGGATGAGACTCCAGAGACTGCTCTCTCTTCTTGCACACAGGGGAAAAAAAAAAAAAATGGTAACATAAGGACACAGTGAAAAGACAGCCATCTGTACACCAGGAAGAAAGATCTCAGCAGCCATCTACCTTCTGGCACCTTGATCTTGGATTTCCAGTCTCCAGAACTGTGAGAAAATAAATTTCTATTTTTTAAGCCACCATGTATTTTTTTTTTTACGGTGCCCTGAGAAGTTGCCATAACAAAAGTCTCTTTGAGGGTGGACTCGGCATTTATTAAGATTTATACTAGTCGTGGTATATGAAGAGATCTTCCTTCTGAGGACCTGCTTTCTCTTTTAATAATTGAAGTCCAATCATTAAATAGAATCATTATTGAAAATTACATTATCTAAACTAAAATAACTCATATTAAATGCAAAGTATATACACTACTATGTATAAAATAGATAACTGAGAACCTACTGTATAGCCCAGGGAACCCTACTCAATGTTCTGTGGTGACCTAAATGGAAAGAAAACCCAGAAAAGAGGGGTTATGTGTATATGTATAACTGACTCACTTTGGTTTACAACAGGAATTAGCACAAATTGTAAACTAACTATGCTCCAATAAACTATAAACAACAACAACAAAAAAAAAGGTAATTAAAAACACACAAAAATTCAAAGCTGTGGTTTTTCTAGCAGTTATGTATGGATGTGAGAGTTGGACCATGAAGAAAGCTGAGCACCAAAGAATTGATGCTTTAGAACTGTGGTGTTGGAGAAGACTCTTGAGTGTCCCTTGGACTGCAAGGAGATCAAACCTGTCAATTATACAGAAAATCAGTCCTGAAGATTCTTTAGAAGGACTGATGCTGAAGCTGAAGCTCCAAACTTTGGCCACCTGATGCAAAGAACTGACTCATTGGAAAAGATCCTGATGCTGGGAAAGATTGAAGGCAAGAGGAGAAGGGGAAGGCAGAGGATGAGGTGGTTGGATGGCATCATTGATTCAAAGGACATGAGTTTGAGCAATCTCCAGGAGTTGGTGATTTACAGGGAAGCCTGGCAAGCTACAGTCCATGGGGTTGCAAATAGTCAGACATGACTAAGCAGTTCAGTTCAGTTCAGTTCAGTCGCGCAGTCGTGTCCGACTCTTTGCGACCCCATGAATCGCAGCACGCCAGGCCTCCCTATCCATCACCAACTCCCGGAGTTCACTCAGACTCACGTCCATTGAGTCTGTGATGCCATCCAGCCATCTCATCCTCGGTCGTCCCCTTCTCCTCCTGCCCCCAATCACTTCCAGCATCAGGGTCTTTTCCAATGAGTCAACTCTTCGCATAAGGTGGCCAAAGTACTGCAGCTTCAGTTTTAGCATCATTCCTTCCAAAGAAATCCCAGGGTTGATCTCCCTCAGAATGGACTGGTTGGATCTCCTTGCAGTCCAAGGGACTCTCAAGAGTCTTCTCCAACACCACAGTTCAAAACCATCAATTCTTCGGCGCTCAGCCTTCTTCACAGTCCAACTCTCACATCCATACATGACCACAGGAAAAACCATAGCCTTGACTAGACGGACCTTAGTCCGCAAAGTAATGTCTCTGCTTTTGAATATACTATCTAGGTTGGGCCCCAAACTGGTCAATCTAGAAATCAAAGCTGTTCACCAGAGGCTGTCTTAAGACTCTTCTTTCATTTCTCTTCTTTCTTTGAAGTGAAAGAAGAATGAAAGGTTCTAGGAAGAAGACATGTCAGCTCTTGGAATTTTTGTGAGGATCTTGTATTTCCATGTCAGAATTTGGGATGGGATCTGTCAGTTTGGACCTTGTGGGAACTGTTCAAATATTATCAAAGTGATTTGGTCCAGGAACTGCCATGTGGAACTTAAAGTAATAAAATTTTGTTTCAATTTTGTATGAATGGGTATCCATTTATTTTTGGTTGGTATTTATGATCTTAGATTCTTAATGTTCAATGCTTATGGTCATAAATATTAACAGAGTTTCCTATACTTCCAAAACAGTAAAATGCTCTTTATTAAATTCTAAAATGTCTTCCAACAATTTCTATTATTTTCTGAGTTATGTATCTCTTTGACACTGTCCCTAAAGGTACATCAGCAGCAGTAGTTTTAGTCATATTTCATAGTTAAGTCATCTATAATTTTTTATTTCTATATTATTCTATATTTGTAATGCCAAGCTAGTGTAGTTTCTTAATGATCTTTCTCTAATCTCTGTGGCACATCCATGAAAAACTGTGTAGGAGAATTGAGTTGGCTCCATAAATATTAACAGGTACCCTTCTAGGCATGAACTTGAAGTGTCCAGCTCTGAAGGGGACTGCCTTGGCTGGATGAATTTAAAAAACAACTTGAGTTATAATCCTTGTGTCAAAGATCATGAGTGTACATCAATATCAGTGTTTTCCTCTTCTTCCTGACACACAACTCAATAGTAATGTCCCAGCTGTAGTAAGAAGCTGCACACATTTTATGATGGGGTTACCCCCGTGAACTCTTCTGTTGGGCTCTATTACCCACTGTAACTGATGCTTCAGCAAGTGCCCACAGCTCCCTCCCACCTCCAGGTGTATTATGGGACCACAGAGTCTTTATGCCATCATGCCCACAAATTTCAGGCCATTGCCTAGATTTGGAAAGTCTATTAAATACCCACATTATTCATAAATCCTTAACTCTCCACATATCAGTGACTCCAGGTTCTGCTCGTATCACCCACACACGTTAAGGAAATATCTTGGTTTCTTAGAGCTGAGATTCACTTAGGTTCTCTGTTCTGCTCTGTGCACAAGCTTGAACAGAAAGCAAGGGCAGAGATGTTTTAGGCATACTGTTTTGTATCACCTGGAACCAGCATTCTCTTTCTAGAGCAAATACAGAGAATGTGGCATGAGGTGAACCAGTCACAGTTACCACCAAAGCTTCATAGGAGCCTCTTGTTCGTGCTTGGAACCGTGCACTCATTGCTCTGTGTATCCGCACAGGCTCTCAACTTGTCCAGAGTTGTGCGAGCAGGATGACTTCCGACTCCAAAAGACAACTGATGACATTTTCCACCTGTAATCCTTGGGAAAACTGCTTATTTGCATCATCCTGCAGTCAACTCAGAAGGCCCTTGGAGACCCAAATGGCCAGGTGAGGAGTGGGTGGAGATTGTTTGCAGTTTTTTTATGAGCACTTTCCAAAGGTGCCTCACTCACCAGATAGCATCGTGTAAGCCTCAGGTTACCATAGAGTTTAGTTGGGTACTTTGTGGCAGTCCCAGGCCTGGGAGCAGTGTGTGTGTGTGTGTGTGTGTGCGTGCGCGCTTAGTTGCTCAGTCATGTCCAACTCTTTGCAACCCCATGGATTGTAGCCTGCCAGGCACCTCTGTTCATGGGATTCTCCAGGCAAGAACACTGTAGTGGGTTGCCCAGCCCTTCTCCAGGGGNGTGTGTGTGTGTGTGTGTGTGTGCGCGCTTAGTTGCTCAGTCATGTCCAACTCTTTGCAACCCCATGGATTGTAGCCTGCCAGGCACCTCTGTTCATGGGATTCTCCAGGCAAGAACACTGTAGTGGGTTGCCCAGCCCTTCTCCAGGGGATCTTCCTAACCCAGAGATTGAACCCAGGTCTCCCGCATTGCAGGCAGATTCTTTAAGGGAGCAGTGGAAATACCAAACAGGGGTAGTAAGCCAGAGGGGAGCTTTACCTTAGTCTCCCAATCTAAGCAAAGAAGTTTTGGGCACTTCTAACCATACCCCTTTATCTGTAAGTGATTGCCAAACCAGGGCTCAGCTATCCAATTATTCAGTGTTTTATATACTTTTTTTTAGCTTACACACATATCCTCCAGATATTAAGCCCCTTCTGGCATTCAGTCACTTACAAGAAAACTGCTGGAGCCCCAGTCAAGCTGTCCATATACCAGTCAGCAGGCAGGAAATACACTGAATCTGTTGGGAATTGAAATCGTCTGCAAGAAATAAAGACTCTCAAAAGTGTGGCTTAAACAAAATAAAAGTTTTATTTACCTTGTATAATAAGAAATCCTTTTCTCCTTCGTTTTTCACCTCTCTTCTTTTCACAGCTATTTGTAAGGCCTCCTCAGACAGCCATTTTGCTTTTTTGCATTTCTTTTCCTCTATTTCTTTGCATTGATTGCTAAGGAAGGCTTTCTTATCTCTTCTTGCTATTCTTTGGAACTCTGCATTCAGATGCTTATATCTTTCCTTTTCTCCTTTGCTTTTCACCTCTCTTCTTTTCACAGCTATTTGTAAGCCCTCCCCAGACAGCCATTTTGCTTTTTTGCATTTCTTTGCCATGGGGATGGTCTTCATCCCTGTCTCCTGTACAATGTCACGAACCTTATTCCATAGTTCATCAGGCACTCTATCTATCAGCTCTAGGCCCTTAAGTCTGTTTCTCACTTCCACTGTATAATCATAAGGGATTTGATTTAGGTCATACCTGAATGGTCTAGTGATTTTCCCTACTTTCTTCAATTTAAGTCTGAATTTGGCAATAAGGAGTTCATGATCTGAGCCACAGTCAGCTCCTGGTCTTGTTTTTGTTGACTGTATAGAGCTTCTCCATCTTTGGCTGTGAAGAATATAATCAATCTGATTTTGGTGTTGACCGTCTGGTGATGTCCATGTGTAGAGTCTTCTCTTGTATTGTTGGAAGAGGGTGTTTGCTATGACCAGTGCATTTTCTTGGCAAAACTCTATTAGTCTTTGCCTTGCTTCATTCAACTTTAACAGAAATATTGATGCCAGTTTTATATATAGTAGCAAAAAGTCGGAAAAAATTCAATGGGCTAATGATAAGCAAAATTTTATAAATCCACACAAATACCGTGTAGCAATAATAAAGAATGGACCATTTGTCTATGCAACCATATGGATGAAACTCAAAAGACTTATGCTGAGCAAAAGACACTAGACTTAAAAGAATGCATACTGTGTGTTTCCATTTATACAAAATTCTAAAACCAGCAAAATTTATCTCCATTAATAAGAGGTTAGTGGCTACCTGCTTCCACAGGGTAAGGAAATGAATTGCAAACATACATCAGGGAACATTTTGAAGAAATGAAAATGTTTTATATTTTGAGTCAAATTTTATATCTTGACCTTCCTTTGGAACAAAAGTAGATTTCTCTCAGCCATGATATTGTGGTTTTGGTTTCAGACCACCACAATAAATTTAAGATTGTCATAAAGCAAGTTACACAAATGTTTTGGTTTTCCAGTGCATATAAACTTTATATTTATATGATATTGGAAAAGGCAATGGCACCCCACTCCAGTACTCTTGCCTGGGGAATCCCATAGATGGAGGAGCCTGGTAGGCTGCAGTCCATGGGGTAGCTAGGAGTCAGACACAACTGAGCCACTTCACTTTCACTTTTCACTTTCATACATTGGAGAAGGAAATGGCAACCCACTCCAGTGTTGTTGCCTGGAGAATCCCAGGGATGGGGGAGCTTGGTGGGCTGCCGTCTCTGTGGTCTCACAGAGTTGGACACAACTGAAGTGATTTAGCAGCAGCAGCAGCATAGCCTACTAAGTGTGAAATAGTTATGTCTAAAAAATGCACATAGCCTAATTTTTAAATATTTTATTGCTGAAAAATGCTCACCATCTCTGACACACAGGGTTGGTACAAACTTTCAACCTGTAAAAAATGCAGTATTAGAAAAGCACAAAAATACAAAGTGTGTCTGTATTTTCCTGCATGTGTTCCTAATAGTTGTATGGATAGAATGCTTTGGTGATGGCATAAGCAGAATATGTTTGTCTTCCCTCAAACTTTATGTCTTCTTTCTGTCCCCAAATGGAAACTGTGGAATCCTATACCAGGGTCACAAGAGAGACGCCTTGTACTAAGGCCACAGACAAGGAGCCTGGCACCAAGGTCATCTCCAGAACTCAATGAGCTGCTATGGCAACTGTTGCCATAAACCGCCTAATCTAAACTGGCCAGCTCCTAGGTAAAAATACTAACCAGTCACCTAATAACATCCTTCCACAGGAATTTTCTTTCTCTTGAGGCTAAAAATTGGCTACTAGCCCAGGAAAGTGTCAGCTCTCCCTTGAGCCGGCCCACTGTTCCAAGAGTGTCTACTATTCTAAAAAACTCTATTCTCCTCTCATTCTGTCTCGCGTCTGGAAATTTTTTTCCAACCCATGCAAAGACCAGGGCAGAAACAGTTTTATCTGTCCTTCCTTCTGCATTTTACCTTGCATAATTTCACTTCAGATGGTGACAGAACTGACCAGCAGTATATCTTTGAGACCACCTGGAAGAGGTTAAGCCTTTACTTCTTATTTTCATCACGCTTTTTTACTCTACTTTCCTCTCTGTTCTCATTTCCCTCCCCTGCCTCGGTGTCCCTGTCAGACAAATGTAGTGTTGATCGCAAAGCAGCCACTGGGACACCAGCTGCTTTTCTTTAGTTTTCTGCTTTCTCTTTAAATTTTTAATGCAATTTATTTATTTATTTTGGTTGTGCTGTGTCTTTGTAGCTGTGCCGGCTTTTCTCTAGTTACAGCGAGTGGGGACCTCTCTCTAGTTTCTGTGTGCGGGCTTTTCATTGTGGTGGCTTCTCTTGTTGCAGAGTATGAGTTCCAGGGCACTCAGGCTTCAGTAGTTATGGATCCCGGGCTCTAGAGCTCAGGCTGAATAATTGTGGTGCTCGGGCTTAGTTGCTCCGCTGTATGTGGGATCTTCCCAGATCCGGGATGAAACTATGTCTCCCGCATTGGCTGCGGCTGCTGAGTCCCCTCAATCGTGTCCAACTCCGTGCGACCCTATGGACTAAGCCTGCCAGGCTCCTCTATCTAGGGATTCTCCAGGCAAGAATACTTGAGTAGGTTGTCCTGCCTTCCTCCAGGAGATCTTCTCAACCCAGGGATCAAATCTAGGTCTCTTTCAGGCCGATTCTTTACCACTGAGCCACCAGGATTGGCAGGCAGATTCTTTACCAGTAGCCACCAGGGAAGCCCTAGTCGTCTTCTTCATGTAAATACATTTGACCCTTCATATTAGCAGCTTTTACACTGGGGAGTCAGTCATGGATGGGGAACTCGGGGTACCCAGGGCACGTGGGAGAGCAGACTGTAAGGAACTTGACTGTGCTCAGATTCTGGTATCTGTGGCATCCATAGCAGGGAGAGGAGGATCTGGACCAAATTCCCCACAAATACCAAGAGTCGACTATATTTAGATATATTGAGGGGAAACAGGAAATCGCTTCAAAATTCTGATGGGGAAAGACGTGAAAAGGAAACAAGAGTCCTGATAATATTGCAACAAAAATAGAAGTGAGCCTTTTCTTAAACAAAAATAAGACTTTTCTGATAAGAAAAATAAGGAAACAATGAACAGGTGGGGAAACGACAGAAACAGGCCTGAGAGAGTTAAAGCAATCTTGATTACTCTTTAGCTGTTACTACTAACAAACACTTGTAGCTGTACTTGTCCTTCCCAAACCTAAACAAAGTCAATTACTCTCTGACTTTGTATGAATTATACTCTGCATCTGGCATTCTTTTCCTCTTGTAACATTTTTCATTTCAGAAAGAAGGCCACAGGCGATAACTTCAGGAAAGACCAGCCTCAGATATTCAGTTGCCTGATGCCAGCTGTGGCTGTTTTGAAATTTTGCAAAAGAAAGAAAAGGAAGACCTTCCTTAGGATACAAAACCTCTCCCTATTTCCCAGAGGCAGGGCACGGCTCCTGAAGTGCTAGCCTCCTGAGTTTTGCATTTTGCCTGCCAAAGAATAAAGCTCTTTTCTGTTTCTCCAAAACTCTGTCTCTGTAATTTTTTGGATATCAGTATACAGAGAGTCAAGATTTTTGGCTCTAATAACACTAGCATAATAACATATCATCTTGAATATTCATGTAACATTCTGAGTACTTTTTTTTTTAATTTTTATTTTTACTTTATTTTACTTTACATTACTGTATTGGTTTTGCCATACATTGACATGAATCCATTTCAGGTTACATTGAGTTCCCAATCCTGAACCCCCCTCCCCACCTTCCACCCCATCTCTTTTTCTGTGTGTGTGAGTGTGCACACATGTGAATATGCACACACACGCTTCTGCACACTTCTGCTCAGGATGTTTCTGTTTGAAACAAACAGAAAATGCTTTCTATTTCGGTTTCAGTTCAGTTCAGTTCAGTCGCTCAGTCATGTCCGACTCTTTGCGACCCCATGAGTAGCCACTTTAAAGCATAGCTCTCTCCTCTTTAATTTGAAGATGGCCTTCTTAACACTTGATAATGAAACCATAATGTCCTAAAGCATGCCTTTTAATGAATCAAAGGGAGTCTTGTGTCACTAGTCATGTGTCACTTTTGTGAGAATTTAAGTGCCACTTCAAGATTTTTTTCTTTGTGGTTCAGATGATGATTCTTTGTTGAATAAAGAAGAACATACACTTTTCTCTTCATTGTTTAGCGTAACTTCTTTCCTTTCCGGTAATTGTTTTGCGTTTGTTTCCCAGGGAGCAAACTATATAGATGATAGTATGACTCAATCTTCATCACATGATTTCTTTTCTTTTGATAGATCTGCTTAAAGAAGCTGTGTTTTACTTCAGAGTAGCTTAACTCTAGTTTGGAGTTGTAAATGTAAAACTTCTTCTTTTTTTACATTAAAATTAAAACTTTGAAGAGAGGAGTCATCAAGTATGCAGTCAGATCACAAAGATGCAAGCAAACAAGAAGCTGATGAGAAGCAGCGAGGTAAGAACATTTTCAGTTGTTCAGAATGAAAGCTATTTATTGAAATCATGAATCATAACTTCGTAACAAGTTTTGAAAGGCCTGAATAGGGTTTTGTAGTTTTTTTCCATCGAGGCAAAAAAAAAAAATCCCTTTTTTCTGTTAAATTGAAATTGGTAATTGATTATTTTGTCCTTGTAATTCAGATTCACTGTATCTTAATTGATAATGGAAGAAGTTTATCTATACTGTAAAACTGTCCAAGATTAGATTTCACTTTCACTAAATATTCAACAAATCTGTATTTCAAGAGAGGTTAAATATGAACCATAGCCATTCAATGTCTAGAATACATATGTGATATGAAATAACTGGCAAATATTTGTAATATTTTAAAAGATTGTTTATGGGCCATGAGTCAAGATAAACTACTCTTTAGAGGTACTTAATAGCAGAGTGGTTATCTCCCTCTTCTATTCTTATCTAAGCAATTGCTGGTACCCTAATATTCTTGAGATGTCTCTGGCAATTTTTAAATGGAGGAGGAAAGAAAATGTACTAAAATGACAATAACAACAACACAAAACTTAGAAGGCAATTTGGTAACATTGGCTGTTTTAAATAGAAAGTTCAGAGTAGGTAAGATCCAAATTCCAAATCTATTAGTAACAAAACAATCTTTTAATGTTTTTTGAACAGGTGTCCTTAAATAGGTAGAAACAGAGCTCAGGAAGTGAAGCTAAAGTGCATTAAAGAAAGCAATCTGTAATTTAGTGATTGTGGTGAGTTTTAAAACTTGCCATTTAATTTTGTTTTAGTCTACCAGTGTTGTTATGGGCTTCCCAGAGGGTGCAGTGGTAAAGAATCTGCCTGCTGGTGCAGGAGATGCGAGAGACTTGAGTTCGATTTCTGGGTCAGCCAGATCCCGTGGAGGAGGAAATGGCAACCCACTCCAATATTTTTGCCTGGAAAATTCCACGAGCCTGGGGGGCTACAGTCTAGGAGCTCACAAACAGACACAACTGAACACAAAAACATGTACACCAGCATTATGCAACAGTCAAAAATATTATTGCAGTTCATATTAGCATGTGTAAATGCTTTATTCCTCATTTTTTTCACAATTTAATAATTCTAAGGTTAGATCAAAGAACAATGGGATCAAATATTAGATAACATGAAAATATCTAAAATAAAGTTTTAAGAGTGTTTTCTACCCACTCAAAAGACCAGTGTTAGTTTTTGCCTTATATATCAATAAACAGTGTAAATTTATACATTTTATGTATAAATTTATATGTAACACATAAATATATAATTAAATTTTATGTGGTATATATAATACTATACCATGTATACGTATCTGACATTTGAAACACCATTGAAATAGTAATAACTTAGTGTCATGTAATAAATTTCTAAACTCTTAATATTTTTAAACATTTTATTTTCTCTTATTCTTTCTACATATTGGTATTTTTGTGAGTTTTTTCTATAGCTATGAACTCAGAAAAAGGGGATTTTATCTGGTTTTAAATTCATTGGTCACCCTGGATCTTTTCTCTTACCTCCTTGGAGAAGATCAAAGTCAGAAACAGAGAAATTAGTTGTCAGTGAAGCTTCTCTATGGGAAAAATAATTGGAACATTTAGCTATTTATATTATAACAGGGATGAATGTAGAACTATTTTAGTTACATTGTTAATTAAATAGATTTTTATTAAGCTACCCTGGGATTTTTTTTTTTTTAATTCCTTTATTGTACACACTGGGCTTCCCCATGGCTCAGTGATAAAGAATCTGCCTGCAATGCAGGAGACTCAGGAGATGTAGGTTTGACACTGGGTCAGAAAGATTCCCCTGGAGGAGGGCATGGCAACCCACTCCAATATGCTTGTCTGGAGAATCCCCATGGACAGAGGAGCCTTTGGGCTACAGTCCATAGGATTGCAAAGCGCCAGACACGACTAAAGTGACTGAGCATACATTCATTGTACGCACTATGAGCAACTTCTTTGAAGTTCATCTTTCAATACTAACTTCATACTGAGAGACCAATATTTTCTGTTGCTTTGTTTTTTGGATATTTGTACAAGTTGCAGGTAATGAGAATTGAGTAAAAGAGTAGAAACAAGGAATTTTAAAGATGAAAACTAATTATACTGAGTGTGCAAAACTAGATTTTAAGGCTTAGGGAGTAGGCAGATTAAATAGAGAATAATTGTGTAGCAGATTAAAGTATGTACCTGCATATTCAGAATTGAAATAAATTTCCAATTCTTTAGAGCTTTAAATCAAACTAAACATCACTCCAAGTTCCTACCTCACTGAGCTGACATATATTTAATCTTGGTGGTTCAGTAATATTGAATTGAGTGGGGTGTTTCCTACGGGGTTATATGAACTTTTCCAAATTTTGTAAGACATTGAATTTGAGGTTGAGGGTTTTTAGTTATCTCTTTTCACTGATTACTTAGAAGAAGGTATTTGTTATTGCTGTTCTTTAGTCAAGAAGTGGTGTCTGACTCTTGGGGGATTTTCCAGATAAGAATACTGGAGTGGGTTGCTATTTAATATTTCCTTCTCCAGGGGATCTTCCCCACCCAGGGATTAAACCTGAGTCTCCTGCATTGGCAGGCAGATTCTTTACCACTGAGCCATCAGGGGGTATTTATATCAACATTCATAACCCCTTTGGTTCTAGTTCTGCTATTTCTGTGCTAATATAATGAAAGCCACTCTGTTTGCCACACTCATGACATGCATCTTTGTCGAGACTGGTTTTTCTGCAGGTAGGATATCTCCATATGCTCCACAAAGTTGAATGACCTAGTATTTTGCCAACTTTGAGATATAAATGACTTATATCACTAGTATTTGGAGCATTTCTCATATTAGCAGGATGTGCATCATCTTCTTGTGGCTTATAAGTATTTCCTCTTTTTAAAGAGCTTTATGATTCTCAAAATACTCCCTTTAATAAACTAGGATTTTCTTATCTTTTTTTTTTTTAATGAAGGAGTCACTAATTTCAACAATCATTCTGGAGAAAAGGATGGCAAAATAGCCGAAGACCTCCTTGAAACAATGAATAGGAAAATGATTTTAAAATAATTCTGCTTAAGAGAGCAATAATTAACCTTCAACTCCTACTCATATGGTAATTAAAATATGGAAATATGGGAAAGCTAACACAGGAAAGTTAATAAAAGTTTTCACTATCCCTTCTCCAGTGGATCTTCCCCACCTGCTGAAGAGGGGATAGGATACCCACTCCTGTATTCTTGGGCTTCTCTGTGGCTCAGCTGGTAAAGAATCTGCCTGCAATGCGGGAGACCTGGGTTCAATCCCTGGGTTGGGAGATCTCCTGGAGAAGGGAAACGCTATCCACTCCAGTATTCTGGCCTGGAGAATTTCATGGACTGTCCATGGGGTCGCAAAGTCAGACATGACTGAACAACTTTCATTTTCTTTTATTTAATTCCTGTTATAAGCCAGATCTGAAAACACAGGACATAATATATCCTTTACCTTTAAAAAAGAGAGATGTTAATGGTCAAAGTCTCTTAAGGTCTATGTTCTGAAGTCCCAGAGTGTCACTTTCACCACATTCTATTTGTCAAAGGGAGACACAAGACCTATTCATATTCAAGTGTTGGGAAGTGCAGTATATACCTCATGATAGGAGAAATAGCGTGATTGTGTACCAAAGGGGTGGTGGACACAGAAAGGCATGATTCTTTGGGGGCCATTTTTAACAATTTGTTACAGATAGGCAGAACAACACAGTGTTAACTGAAAATATTAGAATATAAAACAGTGGGCAAATGATGATCATACTCGTTTAAAATTACCAGTATTTGGGAGTATATGTAAAAATGGATTAAAAAGGTCTGTGTGTGGAGGGATCTCAACACAAATGATAAAACTGGCTATTTCTAAAAAGGGTAAATTTAGATTTATTTTAAATTTAATTTCTTAGGATGACTTCCCTGGCAGTCCAGTGGTTTAGACTCCAGGCTCCCAAGGCAGGGGATTCAGATATAATCCCTAGCCAAGGAACTAAGATCCCACCTGCCACATTGTACAGCCAAAAAAAAAAAAATCATGATTAAAAATAATTATTTCTTTTCAGTTCAGTTCAGTTCAGTTGCTCAGTCGTGTCCAACTCTTTGCGACCCCATGAATCGCAGTACGCCAGGCCTTCCTGTCCATCACCATCTCCTGGAGTTCACTCAGACTCACGTCCATCAAGTCCATGATGCCATCCAGCCATCTCATCCTCTGTCGTCCCCTTCTCCTCCTGCCCCCAGTCCCTCCCAGCATCAGGGTCTTTTCCAATGAGTCAACTCTTCGCATGAGGTGGCCAAAGTACTGGAGCTTCAGCTTCAGCATCATTCCTTCCAAAGAAATCCCAGGGTTGATCTCCTTCAGAATGGACTGGTTGGATCTCCTTGCAGTCCAAGGGACTCTCAAGAGTCTTCTCCAACACCACAGTTCAAAAGCATCAATTCTTCGGCGCTCAGCCTTCTTCACAGTCCAACTCTCACATCCATACATGACCACAGGAAAAACCATAGCCTTGACTAGACGGACCTTAGTCCGCAAAGTAATGTCTCTTCTTTTGAATATACTATCTATGTTAGTCATAACTTTTCTTCCAAGGAGTAAGCATCTTTTAATTTCATGGCTGCAATCACCATCTGCAGTGATTTTGGAGCCCAAAAAGATAAAGTCTGACACTGTTTCTACTGTTTCCCCATCTATTTGCCATGAAGTGAAGGGACCAGATGTCATGATCTTCATTTTCTGAATGTTGAGCTTTAAGACAACTTTTTCACTCTCCACTTACACTTTCATCAAGAGTCTTTTTAGTTCCTCTTCACTTTCTGCCATAAGGGTGGTGTCATCTGCATATCTGAAGTTATTCATATTTCTCCCACCAATCTTGATTGCAGCTTGTGTTTCTTCCAGCCCAGCGTTTCTCATGATGTACTCTGCATAGCAGTTAAATAAGCAGGGTGACAATATACAGCCTTGACGTACTCCTTTTCCTATTTGGAACCAGTCTGTTGTTCCATGTCCAGTTCTAACTGTTGCTTCCTGACCTGCATACAGATTTCTCAAGAGGCAGGTCAGGTGGTCTGGTATTCCCATCTCTTTAGAATTTTCCACAGTTTATTGTGACCCACACAGTCAAAGGCTTTGGCATAGTCAATAAAGCAGAAATAGATGTTTTTCTGGAACTCTCTTGCTTTTTCGTGATCCAGCAGATGTTGGCAATTTGATCTCTGGTTCGTCTGCCTTTCTAAAGGCAACTTGAACATGAAGGAGTTCACGGTTCACGTATTGCTGAAGTCTGGCTTGAAGAATTTTGAACATTACTTTACTAGCATGTGAGATGAGTGCAATTGTTTCTTTTATATATCCACTAAGGAAAAGATTTATCCAACAAAAAAGCAACTAGTTCTTCACTAGGTAAAAAAAGACAGGGAGAATCAGTTTTGGCAATAATTTTATTGTCTATCTTTAAGTATCTGCTATAATTTTTTACATTTCATGAAATTTTACATTAAGGATATTTTATAATCACATGAAATAATAAAAAGTTTCATTTCAAGAAACCTGCGTACCGATTTTATTTTTTTTCCTAAATGACCACTAACAAAAGAAAAACAGTTCCTCATAAAGATTTGTTCTGTTCTACTGAATTTGTAGATTAGGACAAAGAGAACTAGAAAAAAAAGTGACTCATCCAAGTTCCTTTATTAGTGGTGAAAATCTCAATTCTAATTTTTTTTTATTGATTATTCCGTGGACTTTCAAATACACTATACTGTCTATCCTTTAAAATTAGACTTTTTATTAGTTATAAAGTAGATTTTCGTAGATTTTCTAGTAGATTTTCTACTACTTGGAGCATTTCTCATATTAGTAGGAAGGATATGTACTATCTTCTTGTGGATTATAAGTATTTCTTCTTTTTAAAGCCCTTTATGACTCTCAAAATACTCCCTTTAATAAACTAGGATTTTCTTTTCTTTTTCTTAAATGAAGGAGTCACTAATTTCAACAATCATTCTAGAGAAAAAGATGACAAAATAGGTGAGAAATATTCAAGAAATGTTAGGATGTGCTAATATTTCACCACAGAAGGTTGTTGAAGGTCTGGGGGTAGCTTCAGGCTTGAGGAAATTCTACTAGAAAAGTCATATATTTGAACCTTTGGGCTGTGGCAGTAAAGTTCATAGTAACATCTGGGTTTGTTTAAAGGTTCTCCTGAGAATTTCAGCCAAAAGGAAAAATCATGTTTCTTTTTTTTTTCCCATATGACAAACAAAGAAAGTACATTTTGTGTCATCTCCTTGTGAAATATTGGTGTAAGGAAGTTTATCAGGTATGGTTTTGAATGCAAATTAGGTCTTTCTTTTACCTGTTTCTTAATCTAAGTGGTGTTTTGTTTTGTTTCAGATGTTAACGACAAGCAGTACAAGCACTGTAAAAGGGGACTTACTTTTGCATTAGCAATATCTATAATTATTAATGTTGTTTTAACAATTATTGTTATATATTTTGCAGGTGAGTAAATTACATCCTTTTATTTTTTTAATTTTATTTTGTTTTCAGAGCTTCCTACTGTATGATACTTTTTCTTTATTCCTCAGTCATAATCTTTTCTCATTATTCTCACTCCCTTCCCATTATCCATGATATATATAGTGGGTATCAATGAATGAATGTTTATGAATTATACAACCTACATTAAGGCCTCGGGAGATGTAAAGATGATTACGACAAAATCTTTCACCCTGATAGTCTGAGTGATTGAACTGAACTGATGCATAGGTCAGTTTTTGTAGATAATACCACAGATAGTAGATAGGCCAACAAAAAGAGCATACAAATGTCTGTTGCTCAAGAATTTTGTCAGTGATTTTTTGTCAGCTTTACCCAATTTAGTCATTCTTTCTTTTTTTAATTTTATTCATTTATTTGTTGGCTGTGCTGGGTCTTCGTTGTTGCATGTAAGTTTTCTCTAGTTGCAGTGAGCAGGAGCTACTCTCTAGTTGCAGTGTGGGAGCTTCTCATTGTGGTGGCTTCTCCTGTGGCAAAGTACAGGCTCAGTAGTTGTGGTACACAGGGTTACTTGTCTCGAGGCATGTGGAATCTTCCTGGGTCAGGGATCAAACCCGTGTTCCCTGCATTGGCAGGTGGATTCTTAACCACTGGATCACCAAGAAAGTCCCATTTTAGCTATTCCGATGAGTGTGTGTTGGTACATTTGTTGGTACCTATTGAAACTTTATCGACATTCTCTTGATGACAAATACTGTTAAGCTCCTTTTCACATTTTGTTGCTCAGTCACTCGGTCGTGTCCAATTCTTTGCGACCCCATGGACTACAGCATGCCACGCCTCCTGTCCTTTATCATCTCCTGGAGCTTGCTCAAACTCATCTCCATTGAGTCAGTGATGCCATCCAACCATCTTCATCCTCTGTCGTCCCCATCTCCTCCTGCCTTCAACCTTTCCCTGCATCAGGGTCATTTCCAATGAGTTAGCTATTTGCATCAGGTGGCCAAAGTACTGGCACTTCAGCCACAGCATCAGTCCCTCCAGTGAATACTCAGGATTGTTTTCCTTTAGGAAATCCTTTTCATAGTTACCGCTTTTCACATTTACTGCTCATTTAACTGCAATATTTTGTGAAAGGGTATCCTTACCCTGATTCTAGAGGGAAAACCTCCAATTTTTCACTATTAAATAAGAAATTAGCTGTAGGGTTTTTTGTTTGTGTGTTTGTTTGGTAAATAGTCTATCAGGTTGGCATAGCCCCCCTCTATTCCTAGTTTACTGAGAATTTTTGCTGTGAATGAGTGTTAAATTTTTCAGATGCTCATATTGATATGATCATGTGATTTTTCTTTTTTAGCCTGTTGATAAGATGGATTATATTAATGGATTTTCAAATGTTGAATCATCCTTGCAGACCTGGGATAAATCTTACTTTTTCATAGTGTATAATTCTCTTTGTACACTGTTAGATTTGTCTTTCTAGTATTTTGATAAGAATTTTTGGGCCTATGCCCATGAGAGATATTGGTCTCTCTTTCTTTTTGAATTTTCTCTTTCTTTTGAATGTCTTTGGTTTTGTGGTTAAGATAATGCTGGCCTCATGTAATGAGTTAAGATGCATTCCCTCTGATTTTATACTTTAAAAGAGGTTGTCGACAATTGCTGTTTTCTTCCTCAGTTGTTTGGTAGTGAACACATCTGAGCCTGTTGCTTTCTATGTTTTAGGACATTCAGTTCAGTTCAGTTCAGTCATAGGAGCAAGCATCTTTTAATTTCATGGCTGCAACCACCATCTGCCGTGGTTTTGGAGCCCCCCAAAATAAAGTCTGACACCGCTCCCACTGTTTCCCCATCTATTTCCCATGAAGTGATGGGGCCAGATGCCATGATCTTTGTTTTCTGAATGTTGAGCTTTCAGCCAACTTTTTCACTCTCCTCTTTCACTTTTATCAAGAGGCTTTTTAGCCCCTCTTCACTTTCTGCCATAAGGGTGGTGTCATCTGCATATCTGAGGTTATTCATATTTCTCCCGCCAATCTTGATTCCAGCTTGTGCTTCTTCCAGTCCAGCGTTTCTCATGATGTACTCTGCATAGAAGTTAAATAAGCAGGGTGACAATATACAGCCTTGACGTACTCCTTGTCCTATTTGGAACCAGTCTGTTGTTCCATGTCCAATTCTAACTGTTGCTTCCTGACCTGCATACAGGTTTCTCAAGAGGCAGGCCAGGTGGTCTGGTTTCCCATCTCTTTCAGAATTTTCCACAGTTGATTGTGACCCACACAGTCAAAGGCTTTGGCATAGTCAATAAAGCAGAAATCGATGTTTTTCTGGAACTCTCTTGCTTTTTCCATGATCCAACAGATGTTGGCAATTTGATCTCTGGTTCCTCTGCCTTTTCTAATAGATATGAGCCTATTTACGTTGTTTATTTCTTCTTTTGTGAGTTTTGGAAGATTGCATCTTTCAAAGAATTGGTCCATTTTACACAAGTCATTAAGTCATTAAGCTTGTGGGCATTAACTTGTTCATAGTATTCCTTTATTATTTTTTGTGGCATGTGTAGTGATGTTGTCTCTTCTATTTCTGATATGATTAATTTATCTCTCCTTTATTTTCTAAGTTAACTTGGCTAGAGGCTTACTGATTTTATTGTTCTTTGCAAAGAAAGGACTTTTTGCTTTTGTTGACTTTCTCTATTAATTTCCTGTTTTCAGTTTAATTGTTTTTTGCTCTGTGATTCTTATTATTTCTGCTCTGTTTTTCTTGGGTTTAATTTTCACTTCTTTTCCTAGTTGCCTAAGAAAGGAGTGTAGATTGATGATTTTAAAACTTTCTTGTTTTCTAACATGTGAATTCAGTGCTATTTATTTTTTTCTAAGGACTGGTTTTGCTTCTCCCCATCAATTTTGATGAGTTGTGTTTTCACGTTTGTTTAATTCAAATTGCTTTTAAAATTCTCTGTATTTCTTTTTTGACGCATGTGTTATTTAATAGTGTATTCTTTCATCTCTACATATTTTAGGGATTTCCAATTATCTCTCTGTTCTTTATTTCTATTTTAATTTCACTGTGATCAGAAAACATAATTAATTTTTCTTTAGATTTTATTAGTGTTAATAGTTATGTTAACTATCAATTTTAATATTTTATCTTCATTTTATTTGTATGTTTATGTAAGCATTCAGATTATCTGCAAATAATAGTGACTTTATTTATTCTATTGAAATCTTTATATGTTTTTATATATTTATATTGCCTATTTCACTGGTTAATACTTCCAGTAAAAGGTTGAGAACTAGTAAGAACTTGCATCTTTACCTCATTCTTAATATACATAAGAAAGTTTTAAATATTTTTCTACTATGGATGATTATTTATGGATATTATTAATCAAATAAAGATTATTTGATTATTCTTAATTAAATAATTCCTAGATAGCCAAAGAGTTTTATTCTAAAAGGACATAGAATGTTATCAAGTACTATTGAGAAATGCTTAGTTTGTCTCTTCTTTCTGTTAATGTATTGAGTTACACAGAGTTTTACAAAATGTTAAAGTAAACCTTCCTATCTGGAGTAAACTCAATTTGATAAGAAAATATTAACCTTTGTCACATTCTTGAGTTAACCTGGCTAATATTTTGTTTATTATAATATGTACATATGCTCATGCAAGGCTGGACTATAATTTCCCATTTTGATAACAGTGTTGTCAGCAATACTGAAATTATGTGAAAGTGTTAGGTGCTCAATCATGTCAGATTCTTTCCAACCTCATGGACTGTAGCGCACCAGGCTACTCTGTCCTTGGGCTTCTCCAGGCCAGAATACAGGAGTGGGTTGCCATTCCCTTCTCTGGGGGATCTTCCCAACACAGGGATCAAACTCAGGTCTCCCATGCTGCAGGCAGATTCTTTACCATCTGAGCCACCAAGAGTGTGCTAGCCTCTAAAACTGAGCTGTTTTTACAGGAATCTTTTGATTCCTTCCTACTCTGTTTTCTGAAAAAGATTGGATAACATTGCTACATCTTACCTAAATGATTAGATGTGTTCACACCTGAAGCCACCTGGACTGGGAGATTTCTTTGTGTGGAATTTTTTTCATTAAAAGTTTAATTTCTTCGCCACACAGAGTATTTATTCACGTTTACCTTTCCTTTGTCAGTTTTGCTGTGTTGCTCAGAAATTTCTCTTTTATTCCTAGTGTTGCTAATTTGTCTAGTTCTCTTTAAAAAGGTGTTTTTCTTTTTTCAGCTAATGTTCTATCTACTCTAAATTATCAAAAAGCCAACAATGAGTTTCTTAACTTTTTTGCTTTATATTAGTTTCTATTCAATTGTTTTCTGGTCTTATTTTTTTGATAGAGTCTTTCTACTTTTTACTTTTAATGTATCACTCTAATTGTTTGAAATAGCTAATTAAAAAAAAAACACATAAATTTAAACCAATAAATTTTCCTCTAGGATTAAAGGAAATGTACTGTGTGGTTCAGTGGTTAGGATGCCTTGCTTTCTTTGCTGAGAGTCTGTGTTCTATCCCTTGTCAGGGAACTAAGCTCCCACAAGTCACATGGCATGGCCAAAAATAAAAGAGAAAGACCCACAAGCTTAGTTATATCCATAATTTTTAATATGATATATATCACATATATAAAAAGATAAGTAATTACCTTTCATTTAAAACACATTTTATTTCTCAATATTTCCTTTTTTTCCATTTGATTCATGAACTATTTAGCATTGTGTTTCCTAATTTACAGCCTTTGGTGATTTTTTAAAAAAATTTTTATTGATATATGGCTTAATTCTACTATAGTCAGGTGGCACACTGTTAATGTTTTCAACCTTTTAAAATCTGTTGTTAAAACTTTATTGTCCCACATTTTAGTAAATGTTTTGAGTGCTTTTTTGAGAATGTATATTCTGTAGTTGCTGCTTTTAGCTCTTCGTGTATGTCAACTCAATTTTGTTACTTATGGTGTTCAAATGTTATTATTCTTAAATATTTAGACATAGGCTCCCCTGATAGCTCAGTAGGTTAAGAATCCGCCTGCAATCCAAGAGGCCCTGGTTCAATTCCTGGATCAGGAAGATCTGTGGGGAAGGGAAAAGCTAACCACTGCAGAATTCTTGGTCTTCCCTTGTGGCTCAGATGGTTAAAAATCTGCCCGCAATGCAGGAGACCTGGATTTGATCCATGGGTTAGGAAGATTCCCCTGGAGAAGGGAATGGCTACCCACTCCAGTATTCTGGCCTAAAGAAATCCATGGCCTATTACAGTCCATGGGGTCGCAAAGAGTCGACACAACTGAGTGACTTTCACTTTCACTTAGACGTTTGGACCGTTGTTTTATCAGTATTTGAGAGAAGGGTGCTAAAATGTTTCCATCTACAGGTACTTGGCGTGAGGTGTTTAGGAGTGATAATTTAACTAATAGTTTCACCTCTATGCACCAGAGACCACCAGCATCCCATCTACAACTGGTGACTGGGTCAATGCCTTTAATGCAGATCACATTGGAAAACCAATAGCATATCTCATCCTTCAGGTTCTGTTCCCTTAGAGCCACTTTTGATACCAAAAATTGATTCAGTCTGGGAGTGTTCAGAAAAGTTGATGGCACAAATATTAAAAAAATACAACTTTATTTTATTTTATTTCTACCATTTCTATATATTTCAAAATGATCACCACAATAAAACTAGTTACCATAGAAAAGATTTTAATATAAGAACTATGCACAACACAACTGGAAGGAAATGTGAAGAGATGATGTGGAAGGCTAAAGAGGAAATAGTCGCTAAGGATTTTGGCTTAAAGCACTAGTATGTTTGGAGAACCCCCAGGTGAGGAAAGTCTAGAAACATCTAATGGTGGCGACTACAAAAGGAAACTCATGAAAAGACTTGTGAACTTACTATGTACAATGCCTCCAACAATAATGAATTCTGCTTTATTTTCATCTTCTAAATTTCACATGAGTTCTTTTTGTTGATTAACCTGGAACCACACACTGATGGTGGTATCTAGTTACAACTGGAAACCGAGTACATGTCTTGTTAGTTACATAGTGTTTTATTATTTTCATTGCTTTCTTAGAGATTAAAATCTGTCCTATATTTATAACAGTCTAAAATAAATCAGTATTTTTAGTACCACCTGATTTCGTTATATTTTATTTACCTGGAAATGACAAAAGTGACTTAACATGTGTGAAATCACATTGACTGCTCTAGGAAGGCCTATGAATCACTGAATTGAAAGCAAAATGAGTGTCCTGTCACATTCTGGACTGTTCTCATTTAACCTAACATGAAGTCAGTTTCAACTTGTTATGGGATAGACACGCAATTCTGGCCATGAGCATCACCTTTTTTGTCACAATCCCATCCTTCTTCAATGGTCTCAAAACACAGTGGCATATTATTTCATCTGATTCTTAAAATATGTATTTGTCTCTGCTCTAGTTAAAGAAGATAGGGGTGCTCAGTATTTCTGCCAGGATAATTGGATCGGTTTCCAAGATAAATGCTATTATTTTTCTGAAGAAGAAAAAGATTGGAATTCAAGTAGATACAACTGTTCGTCTCAAAATGCTAGCCTAGTTATGATTGCCACAACAAAAGAAAAAGTAAGTAATATCCATGCCTTATCAATTGCATTAATTAGAGATACTGGAAGTATTCAAATTTCATTATGGTCTTTAAAGCATTTCAAACATGCCTGTTTGTATATGCAAAATGTCTCAGAAGTTTAGAACATGCCATAGGAGATAAAATTGAAAAAGCTAGTGATATTTTGTTTGGATAGTTTAACACTCTGATCAAGTTCTAGACTTGAGAGCTAGCTTCTCCATTTTAAGGAATATGAACAGAAGAACCTAACACTATTTGGAAAACTTTTACAACCCTCGAAGAGGAAGGATGGAATTCTCCTTTTCACTTCCTTGGTGGAAATTTCCTCTGGCTACTCAATCTTGCTTCCCTGTCTTTCTCTGAGATATCATGGCAGCCTCTGTCAGAGTGCTCATTATCAACAATGCAATAGGTGTAATTGAAAGTTTCCCTCTAGGCTGAAGTTATGAGTTTCCAGTGGCCAGATTGCCACCATATTTTATCTGAAATTACATCCATTGCTGTAGCATATAGGCAGGTACAAATTAAAAGGCTAATGAATCTTTGTTCAAAAAACATTGATGGAAAAATGCAATAAATAAAGAGAATCTCCTAGAGCTTTAACAAGCATGAGACCCTGTACGTCTGCACTTATGAAATCTGTTCTTTCCCTGGGTGACTTACATGGCAAGTATATTTTTTACTTTTGTTTCATTTCTTTAAAAGTAAAGGTCAATTTAAAAGGTAATTAACTTCATTAACATTTGTGTGTATTCTTCCCAGATGACTCAGTGGTAAAGAATCCGCCTGCCAATGTGGGAGATGAAGGAGAGGCGGGTTCCATCCCTGAGTCAGAACAATCCCCTGGAGAAGGAAATGGCAACCCACTTCAGTATTCTTGCCTGGGAAATTCCACAGATGGAGGAGCCTGGCAGGCTGCAGTCCATGGTGCTGCAAAGAGTAGGACACGATTGAGCGATTAAAGCAGTGATAACAAGATTGTTTAAATGTACAGCAGCACAGTGGTCAACATTGTTAAGAGAACTGTGTATTACTTTCAGGGTAAACAATGTATAGTTATGCAATCTGTCTGACTGGTTCAAATTTAAATAGATACAAACTAGGCTGGGACAATTTATAGATCAGTGTAAGGAAACTAAACCATTTTGGAAGCAAGAAAAGACAGAGAAACCTGAATAAAATGTGAAAAACTAGATATGTTAACAGTAGACATACCAAGTCAAAAAGTAAGATGCAGGCTTAATTTAATACAAAGAACTTCTGTAGCCAGTGGTTTCACTGCTGAATTTAACAAGACTTTTGATATGAACACTCTGAGAAATCCTTAAACAGTCCTTACAATTCCTTTTGGGGAAAAAAGGCTAACTTAGCAGCAAGATTTAAAAAAAAAAAATAGCAAGTGACGAACAGAATGAGGTTGTTATTGTGTATTGCATATTGTATCTGTGAAGAAGTAATGAAAGTAACATATAAAAGAAAATGATACATCTGTGTCTCTTTTAGCCATACAATATTGTAAAGTAACTAACCTCCAATTAAAGTAAATAAATTTATATTTTAAAGAAAACAAAAACAAAAAACAACAAAAAAGAATTTTAAAAGGCTATTTTAAAATAGTTTAATTAAAATATTACAAATGTTTATTTAAATTGCAAAATATTTTCTTAGTTAAAATGAGATAAAGCTTGCTTCATGAAAATTTTCCCCTATTTATTTGCACCTATTTAGAATTCCTTGTCTTTTTAACAAGCAGCTCCATGAGCTACTCTTTATTAAGCAAATAATGTGTGATATTTTTCATATGACTTTCCTTGTACCTTGCCACTTTCCAGTTCCCAGTCATCAAAAATGCAGCTCCACATCTTCATCCAATTTTTCCAACTATTTAGTGCAATATATCCTGTTGATTTCCAATACATACATCCTGTCTTGCTTTTCTGCCTTAAAACAAGCTCTTTCCTAAGCGTAGAAAATGAATTGTCCTTTTCTCCCTGGATTCTGTATTTGTCATGGAATCTTTTACTCTTTCCAGATATGCCTCTTATAGTGCATCCTATGTGATGGTCTCCTGTAAAGACTGCGATGCTTCTTCTATATACTAAAACTTCACTCTGTATTTATTATACTCATAATCTCATTTAGTAGAATGTTTTCTAACTCTAAGTTTGCATGGATTTGCTCACTCTACAGGAAACTCTGAATTCAGGGACACTGTTTTCTTAATAGATTCCTTTGTAAACCCATAGCTTGACTCAGCGAATTAGATTTTTTTTTTTCTAAATAAATTCATGAAATGCTATAGAAGATGGTATATTAAAATGCCGAGGTTATTGGCATCACTGTTACCAGGTAGGAATGGACCACAGTGTTGTGATCTGTCATAATTCCTTTGTATTTATATGAAACTGAAACGTGCAGTGATACAAAGTCAAGTTTATGGTTTTGCAACTATTTTGGGGCAGGTAGACTCAGTGACTTTCTGTGTAGAACATAATTTTATGGCATGAAAGGCTCTAAGGTAGGAAAAATTTTCAACATCAAATGAATAAGAAGAAATATCAGAAAAAAATAAAAACTTCCCTCTGAATGATGTCTTTAGAAACGTAAATATTTGGTAAAAAAAAAAAAAAAAAACTGAAATTTGGGAATTAGGTTCTAAAGGAACTGGATACATGAAAGATGCATGTGTATGGGTGTGCAAACATATGATAGTTGGAAGAAATGCTGAAGTAAAATATTACATTAAATTCAATAACTAGTATTTACTAGGAAGTGAAAAAAACATTATAATACATATCTGATGATTAGGAAGTCTGTGTAAGAACTCAGTTGAAAAGTCTAGCTTTCTAGGAGTTCACAGACTAAAAATCTTGGAGGAATAGAGTTTAATACTGAATATTTATCAATTTGGAATCAAAAGTGTCTTAAAGAAAATTTCTCTGACAAATTTCTCTCTTTGTTTCATAAATGAGAAAATTGAGAGTCAGAAGGTAAAATACTTTTTCACAATCACACAGCTATTTTCCAGTGAAATTAGGATTTGAAGCTTTGTCACCTTTTTCCTCACAACCTGCAAAGCAAGAGGGACACAATAAGTTGTAGTGAAAAATGACAAGTAAAATTATGAATTTTATTTTGTCTCTAAAGCATTTTCTTAAGCGATTCAAGGGCACTTCTGATCACTGGATTTGGCGAGACCTGACAGGAAATCTAACAGGACAATGGGTGGATGAAAACATACTTTACAAAGGGTGAGTGTCTTTTTTCTGGGATTATTTAAGTTTAGATCGTGCAGCTTTCTGGGCTTCTCTGGTAGCTCAGGTGGTAAAGAGTTCACCTGCAATGCAGGTGCTCCAGGTTTAATTCCTAGGTTGGAAAGTTACCCTGGAGAAGGGATAAGCTACCCACTCCAGTGTTCTTGGTCTTCCCCGGTGGCTCAGTTGGTAAAGAATTCTCCTGCAATGCAGGAGACCTGAATTTGATCCCTGGGTTGGGAAGATTCCCTGGAAGAGGGAACGGCAACCCAATCCAGTATTCTTGCCTGGAGAATTCCCATGGACGGAGGAGCCTAGTGGGCTACAGTCCATGGGGTTGCAGAGTCAAACGTGGCTGAGTGACTAAGTGCACACACGCAGTGCAGCCTTCTAGAATCTGTACATTAGGATATTTCTGTACAGTCCTTGATTTGTCTGCATGTTGAAAAAGTGGACTAAGGATTAGTGTATCATGTATTAAGACTGGTTTCAAGAGTCAACCAGAGAGGTTAGAAATCAAGAATAAGAGAAAAACAAATATTGTATGTTAACACATATATATGGAATCTAGACAAATGGTCCTGATGAATCTATCAGCAGGGCAGGAACAGAGACACAGACGTAGACAATGGACTTGTGAACATAGCAGTGGAAGACAAAGGTGAGATAAATTGAGAGAGTAGCATTACGCTTTACCCTCTGAGCCACAGTGGGCCTATATATACACTACCATGTGTGAAATAGCTAGCTAGTGGGAAGATGCTGTATAACATAGAGAGCTTAGCTCAGTCGTCTGTGATGACCTCGATGGATAGAATAGGAGGTGGGAGGGTGGCTAAAGAGGGAGGGAATATATGTATACATATAGTTGATTCATAATGCTGTAAAGCAAAAAATAATACAGCATTGCAAAGCAATTATATTTCAACTTAAAAATTAAAAAACAAAAGACATAAGGGAAAAGACTTCTTAGTTGGTTACTTTGAAAGTAAAGACCTGAGATTCACATACACAGTAAAAGTAGACTTTTTCATGATCTTACCCTATTTTCTCTAATCTTATATCTCTTTCACAAGCTTCATGCTATCTGTTTGATGACAAGTTTCAAGTTCAAGGTAAATTTGTTTATTTTAAGTGCTTTTATTTGCACTGATACTTGCAATTTAACCTGGGCTTCATACCTTCTATTTTACAACATGAAGTATTGGACCTAAAAAACTGAGTTCACTGCCTATAAGACCCAGTATAAACACCCCAAATTATGACTGCCAGCCACTTAGACATTTAGTCTATGCTAGAATTTCTCAATAGCAGAAAAAATGGACATTTTGGACCACCTCGTTCTTTCCTCTGTGGAGGGAGCACTTTCTTGTGTACAACAGGATGTTGGCAGCATCTCTGGCCTCTACTCATGAGACAGTAGCAATTCCCCCTGCCCCACTCCTCTTGAGGCAACCAAAAATGTCTTTAGATATTTCTGAGTGTCCCTTGCAAGGGCTGGTGGAAGGCAAACTCACCCCAGGGTTAAGAACCATTGGTTTCTAAACTTGATGACTCTACCTATAACATGTAACTTAGTTTAACAAACATGGTTTGGTCCAATTTGGTATAAGCATCTTAACCCTAGCAAGAAAGGACTTTGTAGCAGCATACTTTTCCAGAGCTCTAGACAGATAATATTTTTTAAAAAGGTGTCATTGACCAAGAGAGAAGTCATAGGACTCCCTAATGCATAGTGTTTGATTCCTTTATTGTAGGATTAATATGACAGAGAATGAATTATGTTTTTACCTTAATGAAGATGGTGTTGCAACAGCTAGATGCTACACAGAGAGGAAATGGATTTGCAGGAAAAAAGTGCACTAAATCAGTTTTCGACAGTGGACTTAACATCCAGGAGTAAGATGGTTTTAATGTTTATCAACTTTTCCCCTTTCCTTTTGTTGAAAATTCAACATTTCACTGCTTTAATATTATAGCCTGATGACACAGCTGGATGATTGTGAAAACAATTTTCGTATTAAATGGTCTGGATCTTTGCTTATCTGTATCAATTTTAAAAGAATCATGCAACTTCACAGAATCTCTAGGTTAATTTTGGGAGTGTATTTATATATTATTTTCTTATTCATTTACAATATATTTCTTGTATTGATTTTTGTCTTATATAATATAATTTTTCTAAACAGTTACTGCATAGTATTTATTATATGTGTCTCTATTATATATATCTATTGCTTTTGCAATTATATACTTTTATTATCTTTTAAAATAGTTGTTTTTATTAGCAAGGTAACTTAGGCATTCTTGTGCTGTTCAACATACTTTCTGACAATGCATAATTTTCTAATAATTTGTGGATTCATTTAAATACTAGAAAACACAGCATCTAATAGTAACAATTTTATTTTTCCTATACTGTAAAAATTAGTTATTTCTTGTTTAATTAAAAAGGGTGGAATTTCCAGGACAATATTGATGGTAAAACTTGTTCCACATTTTAAAGAAAATGCTTCTGATATGTTAACATTCAGTTCAGTTGCTCAGTCGTGACTGACTCTTTGCGCCCCATGAATCGCAGCACGCCAGGTCTCCCTGTCCATCACCAACTCCCGGAGTTCACTCAGACTCACGTTCATCAAGTCAGTGATGCCATCCAGCCATCTCATTCTCTGCTGTCCTCTTCTTCTGCCCCCAATCCCTCTCAGCATCAAAGTCTTTTCCAATGAGTCAACTCTTCGCATGAGGTGGCCAAAGTACTGGAGATTCAGCTTTAGCATCATTCCTTCCAAAGAAATCCCAGGGTTGATCTCCTTCAGAACGGACTCGTTGGATCTCCTTGCAGGCCAAGGGACTCTCAAGAGTCTTCTCCAACACCACAGTTCAAAAGCATCAATTCTTCGGTGCTCAGCCTTCTTCACAGTCGAACTCTCACATCCATACATGACCACAGGAAAAACCATAGCCTTGACTAGATGGACCTTAGTCGGCAAAGTAATGTCTCTGCTTTTGAATATGCTATCTAGGTTGGTCATAACTTTTCTTCCAAGGAGTAAGCATCTTTTAATTTCATGGCTGCAGTCACCATCTGCAGTGATTTTGGAGGCCCCCAAAAATAAAGTCTGACACTGTTTCTACTGTCTCTCCATCTATTTCCCAGGGAGTGATGGGACCAGATGCCATGATCTTCGTTTTCTGAATGTTGAGCTTTAAGACAACTTTTTCACTCTCCCCTTTCACTTTCATCAAGAGGTTTTTTAGTTCCTCTTCACTTTCTGCCATAAGGGTGGTGTCATCTGCATATCTGAGGTTATTCATATTTCTCCCAGCAATCTTGATTCCAGCTTGTGTTTCTTCCAGTCCAACCTTTCTCATGATGTACTCTTCATATAAGTTAAATAAGCAGGGTGACAATATACAGCCTTGATGTACTCCTTTTCCTATTTGGAACCAGGCTGTTGTTCCATGTCCAGTTCTAACTGTTGCTTCCTGACCAGATTTCTCAAGAGGCAGGTCAGGTGGTCTGGTATTTCCATCTCTTTCAGAATTTTCCACAGTTTCTTGTGATCCACACAGTCAAAGGCTTTCACATAGTAAATAAAGCAGAAATCGATGTTTTTCTGGAATTCTCTTGCTTTTTCCATGATCCAGTGGATGTTGACAATTTGATCTCTGGTTCCTCTGTCTTTTCTAAAACCAGCTTGAACATCAGGAAGTTCACAGTTCACGTATTGCTGAAGTCTGGCTTGGAGAATTTTGAGCATTACTTTACTAGCATGTGAGATGAGTGCAATTGTGTGCTGGTTTGAGCATTCTTTGGCATTGCCTTTCTTTGGAATTGGAATGAAAATAGACCTTTTCCAGTCCTGTGGCCACTGCTGACTTTTCCAAATTTGCTGGCATATTGAGCGCAGCACTTTCACAGCATCATCTTTCAGAATTTGAAATAGCTCAACTGGAATTCCATCACCTCCACTAGCTTTGTTTGTAGTGATGCTTTCTAAGGCCCACTTGACTTCACATTCCAGGTTGTCTGTCTCTAGATGAGTGATCACACCATCATGATTATCTGGGTCGTGAATTTCCTTTTTGTACAGTTCGTCTGTGTATTCTTGCCATCTCTTCTTAATATCTTCTGCTTCTGTTAGGTCCATACCATTATATTGTATCTAGTTTTTTATATCTTTTTCTTACAATTTAGGTTGGTTCTTTTCTATTTCTATTTGCTAAGAGATTTTTTTTGTAAGAAGAGACTTCATTTTCTTGTTTGCTTTTGTTTGCTGCATCTGTTACAATGTTGTCATGGTTTCTTTTCCTTAATCTTTTAACGTAGTGAATGACATTTTAAATTTTCTAATGTTAAGAGACTGCTTTACATTCCTAGATAAAATTTAATTTGGTCATGACATGATATCCTATTTATTTTAGGTATATTCATTTTGATATTTATTTTTTAACACTCTTTAGTGTGATTACTCTAAAATTTTCCTTAGGAAATCAGGGGTTATGATTTGAATAAATCAGTGATGATGTGGTTGAAAAATGTGCTGCTTTACAATTATGCTATAAAATTATGAGTGATAAATTTCATATGGCTTGACAATTCATTCCTGATCACGTTTTCTGCATATATTTTTTTTTAGGTATGCACTTATGATTTTCAATGAAGAGCAGTAGCAGCCTTTGAGGGAGCTGCTAGAAAAGAATACTCATGGACATCTGACATAATGACGTCACCAATGTTGAATACTGGTGCTAGATAGCTGCAGCCTCTAGAAGATTTCTATTGTTTCAACTAAAAAAAAAAATCTCATTTTCTCCTGATATGAGAAACAAAATTAGAAAAGACACATTTGACAGTAACGAAGTCTGATATTATCCCTGGCTCTCAACAGGAAAGGGGCTTCCCAGGTGGCTCAGTGAATAAAGAATCCACCTGCCAATCCAAGATTTGCAGGAGACACAGGTTCAAACCCTGGGTCAGAAAGATCCTCTGGAGAAGGAAATAACAACTCACTCCCGTATTCTCTTATTTTTGTTGTTTGTTTATTTTATACCAGTATTTTATTTTTTTTTTATTTTTTATTTAAATGTATTTATTTTAGTTAGAGGCTAATTACAATTTTTTTTGTCATTTTGATCTTTATTATTTTATTTTGTAAATATACTATTGAATGTTTACATAATGTTCCATCATGTGGATGTGCTATAAATTACATTCTAATTTTACTGGCTATCTTTGGGTTTTCTCTTCCACCATTTTTCTCCATTATGAATGATGTCTGAGTGACCATCTCTATGTAAGCATTTTCTTTGTTTCAGATTCTTATATGACTTAATAGAGGAGAAATGTCTTCACAAAAGCATGGTGGTCCTTTAATTTACCCAGCTAATTTGTTATTAAGTTTCTTTCTTTTTTTTTTATGAGAAGATAATACCAGCAATCATTTATTACGGGATCACTATTTATCAACATTGTGCCATTTTACATATATTATCTCATTTATTCTCCAAATATCCCAAAGGGTAAATATTATTATTCCCTTTTTTTTTTTTTTTTTACTTTACAGTACTGTATTGGTTTTGCCATACATTGACATGAATCTGCCACGGGTGTACATGAGTTCCCAATCCTGAACCCCCCTCCTACCACCCTCCCCATATCATCTCTCTGGGTGATCCCAGTGCACCAGCCCCAAGCATCCTGTATCCTGTATCAAACCTAGACTGGTGATTCATTTCTTACCTGATAGTATACATGTTTCTTACTGTATTGGTTTTGCCATACATTGACATGAATCTGCCACGGGTGTACATGAGTTCCCAATCCTGAACCCCCCTCCTACCACCCTCCCCATATCATCTCTCTGGGTGATCCCAGTGCACCAGCCCCAAGCATCCTGTATCCTGTATCAAACCTAGACTGGTGATTCATTTCTTACCTGATAGTATACATGTTTCAATGCCATTTTCGCAAATCATCCTAACCTCTCCCTCTCCCACAGAGTCCAGAAGACTGTGCTATACATCTGTGTCTCTTCGCTGTCTCACATACAGGGTTATAATCACCATCTTTCTAAACTCCATATATATTTGTTAGTATACTGTATTGGTGTTTTTCTTTCTGGCTTACTTCACTCTGTATAATCAGCTTTAGTTTCATCCACCTCATTAGAACTGATTCAAATGTATTCTTTTTAATGGTTGAGTAATACTCCATTGAGTATATGTACCACAGCTTTCTTATCCATTCATCTGCTGATTGACATCTAGGTTGCTTCCATGTCCTGGCTATTATAAACAGTGCTGTGATGAACATTGGGGTACACGTGTCTCTTTCAATTCTGGTTTCCTCGATGTGTATGCCCAGCAGTGGGATTGCTGGGTCATAAGACAATTCTATTTCCAGTTTTTTAAGGAATCTCCACACTGTTTACTTTACAATATTGTATTGGTTTTGCCGTACTGGAGAACCCCATGGACAGAGGAACTTGGTGTGCTCCAGTTTACAGGGTTGCAAAGAGTCAGACATTACTGAGCAATTGAGCACACATGCCCTGAGCAGAAAGAAGTAACATCTGAACACTGTAAACAATCTGAATGCACCCTCACTGGATAAGCCAATGTATAACCAATTCCTTTTTCCCACTGTTCTGAAGATTTTTTGCTAAATAATAATGCTCTTCATGAGCTTATGAGTTCTGTGATGCACAGAACTTTACACAAAGTGTTTGTTTAAAGAAATACCCTACCATACAGGTTTGCCCTGGATCTCAGACCCGGGGGAACCTTTACAAGACCAAATAACCAGTAATCAATAATTACACAGGGTCTTTGCAGTTGAGGGTAACTTAATTTATGTAATATCTATGAATATTTAATATTAAAAACTACACAATCTGCCCCATGGGATAGAATTAATTTTTGTAAACTTCTGAGAAATGAAAGTGAAGACTTTCAGTTGTGTCTGACTCTTTGTGACCCCATGGACTATAGCCTACCAGGCTCATCAGTCCATGGGATTTTCAAGACAAGAATACTGGAGTGGGTTGCCATTTCCTTTCCAGGAGATCTTCCCGACCCAGGGATCGAACCCATGTCTCCCACATTGTAGGCAGATGCTTTACCATCGGAGTTATGTATATTGTGTGTAGGCTCAAGAAATTTCCTCTTCCTGTATCTTATGAGGTTGAACTATGAGCCTAAAATGTTGTATTGACATTCTAATGCTCAGGACCTCAGACTATGACCTTATTTGGAAATTAGAGCTGGGCTGAATGTAATAGTGAAGATGTCATTACTATAGACCTCAAGATCTTTAGCACCAGTGGTGTTATAAGAAGAGGAAATTTGGAGTCAGACAAAACTCTTAACAAAGAGAAGACAATGTGAAGATAAAGGGAAAAGACAGCCATGTGAGTGAAATGATGTACCTATAAGTCGGAGAGTGCTAGGTATGGCCAGCCATTACCAGAAGCAGGAAGAGGCAAGAAAGGACGGTCTCCTAGAGCAGTCTGAGAGAGCATGACCCAGAGGACATATTGATGTTGGGCCTTCCAGGCTGTAGTGCTGTGAGACAATCAGTTCCTGGTGCTTTAAATCATGCAGTGCATGGCACTTTGTTATGGCAGCAGTAGCAGCAATACATTGCATTTCTGAAACTGTACAAACCCCTGGGTCCTTGTTTTTAAAGTAAAAGACTGACTCAAGAATCAATGATTGATTCATTTTTTGTTGGTTTTTTTCATGAGGGCTGTCTTTCCACCTTGCTTATAGTTTCCTTTGTGTGCCAAGGCTTTTAAGTTTAATTAAGTCCCATCTGTTTATTTTTTGTTTTTATTTCCATTACTCTGGGAGGTGGGTTATAGAGGATCTTGCTGTGATTTATGTTGAATGTTCTACTCATGTTTTCCTCTAAGAGTTTTATAGTTTTTTGTCTTACATTTAGGTCTTTCATCTATTTTGAGTTTATTTTTGTGTGTGGTGTTAGAAAGTGTTCTAGTGTTCTTTTAAATGTAGTTGACCAATTTTCCCAACACCCCTCATTGAATTATTATATATAAATCCAGATTTATATATAGGATGATCAAGAAATGGCAACATACTCCAGTACTCTTGCCTGGAAAGTCTCATGGATGGAGGAGCCTGGGAGGCTGCAGTCCATAGAGTCACTGGGAGTCGGACACGACTGAGAGTTTTCACTTTCATGCATTGGTGAAGGAAATGGCAGCCCACTGCAGTGTTCTTGCCTGGAGAATTCCAGGGATGGGGGAGCCTGGTGGACTGCCGTCTCTGGGGTCGCACAGAGTTGGACACGACTGAAGTGACTTAGCAGTAGCAGTAGCAGCCTCATTGAAGAGAGAAATGTGAAGATGTAGAAACAAAGACTAGCTATTGGGCTGGAGAACCGGTAACAATTTGGATTATAATTCAGCCACATAGCAGAATCACTGAATTCCTATTTCTCTGAAATACATAAAGTCATGACACACATTGCTAAGTTATTTTTACAAGAAATAGACCCACTCCAAATGAAAACTGCTGACCATGGGAACATAGACTCTAGACTGATTGAAACCAGAAAATTGATGATACTTGAAACTTCACCTAGATGCCAACCAATCCAAGAATCGTCCATGAGTTGGTCACACATTGCTCCTTGAACACTGTAAAACTCCTCACTATCCCACTCCCGGGTGGGTCACACAGTCTTGAGTGCATTAGTCTTCTGTGGTCCCCTTTGCCTGGCAGCACAATAAAAGTTATTATTTTCTACTTCACCCAAAACTTGTCTCTATGTTTCTATTCGGCACCAGAAAACAGGCAGAGTTTTGGCAACATTATCAATAATATCTTCATTTCTATGTTTCCTCTTATTCAGATACAAGCATAACCTAGAATGTCCACTGCTTCTTTGAGGAAATGTATTTTAAGGAAAATACATTCTCTCAGCATTTTAGTCCAGTCAAATCTCGTTTTGTCTATCACTCGACAAAAGTGAATAAAAGCAGCCCTCACCACGTCACTCCTATTTTCATTGCTGTTTCCAGTGAACTTGCTTCGGTAAATAACTCCCATGTCCTCTTGAGCAACATTTCCTTTTCTTCTTACTAAAGAATAGTAGATTTACAAAATTAACTTCAAATGTACAATATAGCAGTTCAAAATTTTTATACTGTGTATATATAGTTTTAGATGCAAAAACAAATATGTTTTTGCCAGGAAGGAGTGGGAGGAGCAGAGGGAAAGAAAGAAGAGTGAGAAACCAAAACCTCCAGTTACAAAATAAATGAGTAATAAGTATGAAACCTACAATGCAGGGAAAAGAGTCAATAACTGTGTAGTATCTCTGCAAGCTGGCATGTCGTAACTGGACTTATCATGGTGATTAGTTTGAAATCCATTGTCTTGCAATTAAAGTATTATTCTTGAAATAGCTTCCTTGTCTTTTTAAACATTCATACAAAGCCCAATCTTCTGTGTGTGTTTGTGGCAAGTGGCCTTCTGACTAAAAATATGTGGTTCACTGTGTGACTCTTTCATTATCCAAATTAGTTCAGCTTGACATATTCAGTTCCTCAGGAAATTCCGACATCAAACGGTTGACTTTGGTCTTAGTTCTCTAACCAGAGCTGGAGGTAAAATGCCTGATATAAATATGGTAGAGAAAGATGCTTTCCAACTGTGTGGATTGCAAAACGAGGTAAAAATTTGGGCTGTAAGGAATGAGGGTGAGGACTGAGGTGATAAAATAATGCTACTGATAAGACTCTAGTGTCTACACAGGGAAAGTGGTTCACAGGTACAGGTTTCAAGGGAGAGACCTTGAAAGAGCGCTATAATTTATAAAATTTTAAATATGTATAATTTGTATAAAAATAAGGTATGGAAATTCTTGTTCTCACAGGTAATGAAAAGGAAATATTAAGAGAAAGAGATAAGAGAATGGAAACAGGTAAAATTTATGACTGACAATGGAATGATTAATTTCACTGGGAAAAATACATACTGTAAAGTGTTACACAGATGCAGCATATTATACCGTTCCATTCAGTCGCTCAGTCATGTCCGACTCTTTGCGACCCCATGAATCACAGCAAGCCAGGCCTCCCTGTCCATCACCAACTCCCGGAGTTCACTCAGACTCACGTCCATTGAGTCCGTGATGCCATCCAGCCATCTCATCCTCGGTCATCCCCTTCTCCTCCTGCCCCCAATCCCTCCCAGCATCACAGTCTTTTCCAATGAGTCAGCTTTTCACATGAGGTGGCCAAAGTACTGGAGCTTCAGCTTTAGAATCATTCCTTCCAAAGAAATCCCAGGGTTGATCTCCTTCAGAATGGACTGGTTGGATCTCCTTGCAGTCCAAGGGACTCTCAAGAGTCTTCTCCAACACCACAGTTCAAAAGCATCAATTCTTCAGCACTCAGCCTTCTTCACAGTCCAACTCTCACATCCATACATGACCACAGGAAAAACCATAGCCTTGACTAGACGGACCTTAGTCCGCAAAGTAATGTCTCTGCTTCTGAATATACTATCTAGGTTGGTCATAACTTTTCTTCCAAGGAGTAAGCATCTTTTAATTTCATGGCTGCAGTCACCATCTGCAGTGATTTTGGAGCCCAAAAAAATAAAGTCTGACACTGTTTCTACTGTTCCCCCATCTATTTGCCATGAAGTGATGGGGCCAGATGCCATGATCTTCGTTTTCTGAATGTTGAGCTTTAAGCCAACTTTTTCACTCTCCTCTTTCACTTTCAACAAGAGGCTTTTTAGCTCCTCTTCACTTTCTGCCATAAGGGTGGTGTCATCTGCATATCTGAGGTTATTGATATTTTTCCCGGCAATCTTGATTCCAGCTTGGGCTTCTTCCAGTCCAGCGTTTCTCATGATGTACTCTGCATAGAAGTTAAATAAGCAGGGTGACAATATACAGCCTTGACGTACTCCTTTTCCTATTTGGAACCAGTCTGTTGTTCCATGTCCAGTTCTAACTGTTGCTTCCTGACCTGCANATTTTTCCCGGCAGTCTTGACTCCAGCTTGGGCTTCTTCCAGTCCAGCGTTTCTCATGATGTACTCTGCATAGAAGTTAAATAAGCAGGGTGACAATATACAGCCTTGACGTACTCCTTTTCCTATTTGGAACCAGTCTGTTGTTCCATGTCCAGTTCTAACTATTGCTTCCTGACCTGCATACAGATTTCTCAAGAGGCAGGTTAAATGTAGTAGTATCTGTTAACCCTGAATTCCCAATTTATCCTTCCCCTAACTTTCCCCTTTGGTAATGATTTTTTTAAAATTTTTACTTATATTGGAGTGTATATTATTTACAGTGTTATGTTAGTTTCAGGTGAGGTATACATAAAAGTGATTCAGTTATGCATATACATATATCTATTCCTTTGCAGATTCTTTTCCCATACAGGTCATTACAGAGTGTTGATTAGAGTTCCATCTGATATACAGTATGTCCTTTAATTCTCTGCTGGATATATAGTAGTGTGTCTGTTATCCTCAACTTCTAATTCATCCCCTCCCCCTTCCCCTTAGGTAACCATGTTTGTTTTCTATGTCTGTGAGTCGTTTCTGTTTTGTAAATAAGTTCACTTGTACCATTTTTAACATTCCATGTTTATACATATATCTATTCCTTTGCAGATTCTTTTCCCATACAGGTCATTACAGAGTGTTGATTAGAGTTCCATCTGATATACAGTATGTCCTTTAATTCTCTGCTGGATATATAGTAGTGTGTCTGTTATCCTCAACTTCTAATTCATCCCCTCCCCCTTCCCCTTAGGTAACCATGTTTGTTTTCTATGTCTGTGAGTCGTTTCTGTTTTGTAAATAAGTTCACTTGTACCATTTTTAACATTCCATGTATAAGTGATATTAGATGACATTTGTCTTTGTATGACTTCAGTTAGGATGATAATCTCTAGGTCAATTCATGTTGATGCAAATGGCATTATTTCATCCTTCTTGGGGGACTAAGTAATACTCTGTTGTATATGTGTGTGTGTGTATATATATATACACACACCACATCTTCTTTATCCATTCGTATGTTGATGGACACTTAGGTTTCTTCCACTATGACATTTGTCTTTGTATGACTTCAGTTAGTATGATAATCTCTAGGTCAGTTCATGTTGATGCAAATGGCATTATTTCATCCTTCTTGGGGGACTAAGTAATACTCTGTTGTATATGTGTGTGTGTATATATATATACACACACCACATCTTCTTTATCCATTCGTATGTTGATGGACACTTAGGTTTCTTCCATGTCCTGTGTGCGCTAAGTCACTTCAGTCATGTCCATCTCTTTATGACCGTACAGACTGTAGCCAGCCAGGCTCCTCTGTCCATGGGATTCTCCAGGCAAGAATACTGGGGTGGATTGCTATGCCCTTCTCCAGGGGATCTTCCCAGCCCAGGGATCGAACCCACATCTTCTATGTTTCTTGCATCTCAGGTAGATTCTTTGCCCAGGGAGCCACCTGTCTCGGCTACTGTAAGTACTGCTGCTATGAACATTGGGATGCGTGTATCTTTTCTATTTAGAGTCTTAGCCTTTTCTGGATATACATCCTGGAGTGGGTTTGCTGGATCATATAGTAAACTATGACTTTTTAAATGTTTTTACAGAAAAGACATATAATATGAGAGATTAGAATCATAAGGCCTCATCAGTTTTGAGCCCCTTCATTTTATACAAGAAAAATCTCAACCCCTAAACAGCTAAATAGATTGCAAGCTACTCTCCATATTTATCACTGTCTTTTCTTCTCTAGCCTGAGCTTCCAGACTTCTCAACCTTTCCCCAGTTGATATGACATGGGGGATCCTCACCCTTTCTTCACTGTTTTCTGAACATGCTCCTGTTGGTCCATATCTCTCTTAACATGCAGATTCCAGAATCTCACTCAAAACTCAAAATGTCGTTTGACTGTTACAGAGTGCATTGAAATGTTTCTTGCCGCGATATGGGGCTTTTTCTTCTTTGAATGTTACTTAAAGACTGTATTTACTTTTCTCCCCAGCTTTATTGAGACATAATTGACAAGCAAAAAATTGTGTGTGCATGGTGTGTACAGCTGACAATGAAAAGGCCAAGACCCAATTCACCTCACAAATGTCACTCACGTTCACTCTGACTTATCTTCCAAGGGCCACACTATTTACCAGTGAAACCATGTATCTCCTTTTCCAGCATCAGATCAGGTATGTTATGAAATCTCTGCCCATTGTTTTTACTGAAATTAAGATATGCTATATTTTTCAGCATTTCTTGGTGAAGGCATCAGTAGGAAATGGCACCCCACTCCAGAATTCTTGCCTGGAAAATTCATGGGCAGAGGAGCCTGGCTATAGTCCATGGGACTGTAAAGAGTCGGAAATGACTCTGCGACTAAGCAAACTTATCTAACATGTTAATGGAATAAATTCAGAACAGTTTATTTATTTAAAATTTATTTGATTGAAGTACAGTTGGTTTACAGTGTGTTAATATCTGCTGTACAGCAAAGTGATTCAGTTATACATACAAATATGCAGATCCGTGTTATTTTTCATATTCTTTTCCATTATGGTTTATCACAGGATATTGACTATAGCTCCCTGTGCTATTCAGTAGGACTTTGTCATTTATCATTCTATATATAATAGTTTGCATCTCTTAATCCCAGACTCCCAGTCCATCCACCCCCTCTTCCTTGGCAACTGCTAGTTTGCAGAACAACTTACTGTTTTAATGGAATGCATCTTGACTACAGTTTTTCATTATATCCTTTTCTCACAAACCTGTTCTATAAATTTCCTGAGGCTTGATGTCAAGCCCCAATAATTACTAATTGTAGTTTCTGAGACTTTTCCATTTTCATACCGTTTTGAAAACTGGAGATATTTGCCCATCTCTAGTCTTCTGGACACATTTTCCCACCCTCTACAACTTCTCAACTGTGAATGAAAATACCTCTGAGGTGGTAATCAAAGCCATTTAATTTGGCTACAATATCATTTTTCTGGGTCTGAAGAATTGACTTGATTCAAAGAATTGATGGGGTCTTGTATTATCATCTCTCTTATCTTGATTTACAGTTTTCTCTTAGTCATGTCTTGCCATTTCTAATTTAGAAAAATATTCCATTTTCTAGGAAAGATAGTTACAAAATGACAATTCTTTCTTCTCTCTGTAAACCTTATCCCATCTTAGACAAAATGTAATCAGAATGGCCTTGTTAAGTGGTTAGGGGCTCAAACTTGAGGTCATCAAAATAGGGCTTTGTTGAAAAGCCTAGGCACAGGAGGGCCTAGAGGAGCTGTCCTACATTGAAGGTCAGGAACCATGGCGGTAAGGAGATACCCCTCANTTCTGGAACTCTCTTGCTTTTTCCATGATCCAGCAGATGTTGGCAATTTGATCTCTGGTTCCTCTGCCTTTTCTAAAACCATCTTGAACATCAGGGAGTTCATGGTTAAGAAAATATTAAAAGGCAAGTAAAAAATATTTACCAATTTTCAAAAGTGAACAATTCCAGATAAAAATTTAGGAGAACATTCAAGTAAAATGTCTTACATTAGACGCCGTATAGAAAGAAAAATGTGTGTGTGTATATATATATATGTATATACATATACATACATATATATGAGATTAATATTAAAAATCATGTACTAAAATTTTATTTGATGACTTATTATGTGAAAAAAGTGACTTTTACCTGTTGGCGAAAATTGCGGTGTCATAATTTAGGATGGAAAATTTTTCTTATCCTTGATAAAAGTAGCAATCAATTTAGATAGAAGACAATTCAGAGGAGGAAAAAGATGATTTCTAATTCTTGTTAAATGATTTCATTTATTTCTTCATTCCTTTGGTATTTTGAGTATCTTTATAATAGCTGCTTAAAATATTTGCTAGATAATTCCAGCATCTGTGTCATATCAACATAACTTCTGTTGATTCTCTTTCCCCATGCAAGTCCAAATTCTCATGGCTATTCATATGCTGAATAGTTTTGGATTGTCTTCTGGATATTTTTAATAAATATTTTGTTAGGAGACACTTTGTTTAAATGTCTGGAACTTATCCAAATTTTTGGTTTGAGTAGACAATTACTTTGGCTGGGTTCAGGCCTTCTGTTGGCTCTGGTTCCAGTTCAGTTTTCAGAGCCCTTGTAGTGTTATCTGGATATTTCTTGCAAGTGAATCAACCAATGGCCAATGTGGAATGTGGGCAATGATGTTCTGCTATGAAGAGTTTAGGTCTGTGTCTTTGGTACATTAGAGTGGGTGTAGGCATGCACAGCTCATGTGTCTGTGGACAGGGGAGGTGCAGGAATTTGCTACCTTCTAATCACATGGTGGTGGTTTTTCTGGTGACCAGACACTCCCTTGAAACTATACAGAAACTTCACAGTAGTGATCACTACCATAACAAAGTTACTTCTTCTATGACTCAAGAAATTGAAAAACTTATAATGATTTTTGAAGCTCCTTGCCAGGAATCAGAGGTAGAGATCAAATATATTTTTTACAACACAGTTTTCAGTCACCCAGGTGCTGCTGGTGGTGAAGAATCCCCCTGCCAATGCAGGAGATGCACGAGATGCAGGTTCAGTCCCTGGGTGGGGAAGATCCCCTGAAACAGGCACTGGCACCCCGCGCCAGTATTCTTGCCTGAACACTTCCATGGGTAGAGGAGCCTGGCAGGCTATAGCCCATGGCACTGCAGAGGGTCAGACATGATTAAGCACAGGAAACAGAAACAAAAAGTCAAGCACAGTTTGAAAAGTATCAGAACTTAGATATGGCAGAAATATTGTAATCATCACAATGGAAACTTTTTTAAAACTATGACATGCTAAGGACTCCAATGCAAAATATGGACACCATGAAGAATAAATCAGTAGTGTAAGGGGAACATAGAAATTATAAGAAAGGAAAATAGAAATGTCAGAGAATCTAAAACACTTACAAAGATAAAGAGTGTCTGATGGTCTCATTAATAGATTAGACATGGCTGAGGATAGAATCTCTGAGTTTAGGACATAGCAACAGAAACATCCAAAACTGAAAAGTTAAAAGAAAAACAAACTGAAAAAAAAAGAAAAGAAAACCCAAAACAATATCCAAGAATTGTGGGATAACTACAAAAAGTGTAACATGTAATGGGGACACCAAAAGGAGGAGAAAGAAATCAAAGCAATATTTTAGGAAACATTGACTGAGAATTTACCCCAGATTAATATCCGACACTAAAGCACAGATCTAGGAAGCTCAGAGAAAACCAAGCAACATAAATCTGCTCGCGCGCGCACACACACACACACCTCCATCAAATACATCTGGGTATATCATAGTCAAGTTGCAGAAAGTCAAACAAAAATTGAGAAAAAGTTTGGAAAGAAGCAAGAAGAAAAAAAATTACCTTGCCACCTTTGTTACCTAAGAAGCCAGGTAAACAAGCAGAGTGGAGTGAAATGTTCAAATTGTTGAGAGAAAAAAAAAAATTACCAACCTAGAATTCTATATTCTCTGAAATCTCCTTCAAAGTGAAGGGGAAATAAAGATTTTCTTCCAGAAAAAAAACCTTCAGGGAATTTGTAGCCAGGAGACATTCCTTGTAAGAATGTTAAAATAAGAAAAGAATAGAAAGAGGTAAGGAAAGTGATACAAGTCAGAAACTAGGATCTATTTTGAAGAATAAATGAGAAAATTTAAAATGTATCTTTCCTATTCTTAATTGATTACACTGGTAACAGCTTGTTCAAAATAATGACTGTATTAGTTTCTTGTAGTTTATGCATAAGTGGAATGAATGGCAGTAACAATGTAAAGGACAAGAGTATAATTAGGATTATTTTGTTATTATAAGATATTGCACTACTCTTTTGAGGTTTACAGTATTAATTGAAAGCATATTTGAGCTAGTTGTAATTTTGTTTTACAAGCTTCAGGGCAATCACTAAAAATATTTTTTTAAAAGAAAGAAGTGCAATAGATACAAGATAGGAGAGAAAATGCAATAATATAAAGTGCCCAGCTAAAACTACATAAGGCTGAAGAAGTAGAAGACAAAATGGAAACAAAGAACAATAGCAACAAATAGAAAACATTTACATACACGTCAGATATTAATTCATCTGTTTAAATAATCATCTTCATATCAATGGTTTAACTATATCAGCTAAAAGAAATTGTCAGAGTGAAACAAAAACAAGATGCAATTTTGTATTTTATATAAAAAATCCACTTTAAAGATGAATATATATGTAGTAAAAAAAAAAAAGTAAAGGAAATGGATGGAGAAAGATATTCCTTGTGAATATTTATCAAAAGAAAGCTGAAGTAGCTACACTATATTAATTTCACACAGAGCAACTTCGAAACAAGAAAACTTATCAAGGTAAAAGAAGAATATTATATAACCATAAAACAATTAATTCTACAAGAAAACAATTCTTTGTATATGAACCTAACAGCAGTGTCAAGATGTAAGGTAGAACCTGATAGAACTGCTAGGAGAGACACGTGAATTCACTATTATAGCTGAAGACTTCTGTAACCCTCTGTCAGAAACGGGCAGACCCATCCAGCAGAAAATCACAACACAGTTGTACTAACAGCACCATCAACCAACTGTATATAAAATAATTGACATTTATAAGCTACTTTATTTAATGACAGCAGAATATACATTTGTCTCGAGGTTATGTTGAATATTTGCCATGTTAGATCACATTCATAAAAATTATAGCCTAAAAAATTAAAAGAATAGAAATCATACCATGTATGTGCTCAGGCCATAGTGGAATTAAACTAGAATCAGATGGCTATATAGAAATATAACTAGAAAATCCTAAATACAGGAGATTTAATAACATTTCTAAACAATACATGTATTGTAAAATAAAATAAAGTAAAAATAAAAATTAAAAAAATACATGAGTCAAAGAGGACATTTCAGTAAACATTTTTAAATATTTTTAACTAAATGAAAATATAACTTCAGAATTTGTGATACAGAGTAAAATAAGTGTTTAGAGGAAAGTTTACTATATTGAATGCATATAATCAAAAAGAATAAATATCTAAAAACAAATATTTAAGATTTAACCATAGTAAACTAGAAAAAGAAGGGAAAATGCAAAGTGAAAAGAAATAAAATTGAACAGTAGACATCAATAGAGATGATCAATGAAATCGAAAGGTGGCTCCTTGTAAAAGATCAATAAAGCTGATAAGCCTCTATAAAACAAAGCTGGTTCTTCAGAAGAAACAAATAAAATTGATAAACCTCAAGTAAACTGAGGAAAACAGAGAGAAGATACAAATCAATAATATTAGAAATAAAAAGGGGGAAATACTACAGGATCTTTGGATATCAAAGATAGTGAAAGAAAATTCTGAAAATTCCTAATCCTACAAGGTCATTGTACAGTCTTGCTTCACTTGGATCTTAACAGTCCGTGGGATTGCAGAGTAGGACTGAGCAACTAACACACACACACACACACACACACACACACACACACAGTACTACAGAGTCTTTGGACATCAAAAGATGGTGAAAGAAAACTATGAAAAATATGAAGCCCTCAGAGTCATTGTACAGTCTTGCTTCACTGGATCTTAATGTCAATACATTTCACAAGCACGTATACTGAAGAAGGCTAATGTTTCTAATTACTATAAACTGTATCGAGCTATATATGGTTCATTGTTTAAAGGCAAGTTAGCTGGGGTTCTTTTTGTTATTGTTTTTATTCTAGATCAGCACTTTTGAATCAACTTTCTACAGTGGTGGAAATATTCCACATCAGTGCAACCACAATTGTAGCCATTAGCCCCATGGAGCTGGTGAGCACTTGAAATATGGCTAGATTTTAAATTTTTATTGAATTATAATTGATTTAAATTTTAATACTCAAATGTGATTAATGACTATCCTCTTGAGCAGCAGTTCTAAAGGCTTCCTTTGTGGCTCAGCTGGTAAAGAATCCCCCTGCAATGCGGGAGACCTGGATTCAACCCCTGGGTTGGGAAGAGCCCTGGAGAAGGGAGAGCCAAACCATTACAGTATTCTGGCCAGGAGGATTCCATGGACTATATAGTCCAAGGGGCCGCGAAGAGTCGCACACGATAGAGTGACTTTCAATTCACTTCACTTCTAAAGGTATGGTCTGGATTTAGATCTTAAAGCATTTAGAGAAGAATTTTTTCACCACCGTTTTTTACCACCAATGTCAGGAGTGGAGTAGCAAAATCAATGCATATTTGAACACAAACTCTTGTTTACGTCTTGTGAAAAAGTGTACAGTTATAGATGGTAGACAATGATCAGATATTTATTTGTTGTGTTTACACAAATGAGTACCTGAACAAGGTATTACTCAAGTATTGATTTCAAAAGATCTGATGCCTGTGGTCATGCAGAAGATATTATGTTGGAAAAGCCGTAAACATGCCTCAACAAAAATTCTAACTGGGAAAAAACTATGGTAGAAGTGTAATTCATGGTTACAAGGATGGGCTTTGAAAATGAATAAGAAAGTGTGAGCCTTGGTTGGCCACTGGTAGCTGTGTGATACTGGCAAGTTACAGAGACTCTGTGAGATTCATTCATTTTACTACTAAAATAAAATGAATAATAATAATAGTTTAATAACTTTTAGAGTATAATACATTAACCGTGAACTTCCAGATGTTCAAGCTGATTTTAGGAAAGGCAGAGGAAACAGAGATCAAATTACCAACATCCACTGGATCATCGAAAAAGCAAGAGAGTTCCAGAAAATCATCTATTTCTGCTTTATTGACTATGCCAAAGCCTTTCACTGTGTGGATCACAATAAACTGTGGAAAATTCTGAAAGAGATGGGAATACCAGACCACGTGACTTGTCTCTTGAGAAACCTGTATGCAGGTCAGGAAGCAACAGTTAGAACTGGACATGGAACAACAGATTGGTTCCAAATAGGAAAAGGAGTACATCAAGGCTGTATATTGTCACCCTGCTTATTTAACTTCTATGCAGAGTACACCATGCGAAACACTGGGCTGGAAGAAGTACAAGCTGGAATCAAGATTGCCAGGAGAAATATCAATAACCTCAGATATGCAGATGACACCACCCTTATGGCAGAAAGTGAAGAGGACCTAAAAAGCCTCTTGATGAAAGTGAAAGAGGAGTGTGGAAAAGTTGGCTTAAAGCTCAACATTCAGAAAACGACGATCATGGCATCTGGTCCCATCACTTCATGGGAAATAGATGGGGAAACAGTGGAAACAGTGTCAGACTTTATTTTTTGGAGCTCCAAAATCACTGCAGATGGTGACTGCAGCCATGAAATTAAAAGACACTTACTCCTTGGAAGGAAAGTTATGACCAACCTAGACAGTATATTGAAAAGCAGAGACATTACTTTGCCAACCGAGGTCCGTCTAGCCAAGGCTATGGTTTTTCCAGTAGTCATGTATGGATGTGAGAGTTGGACTGTGAAGAAAGCGGTACACCCTAAAATTCATGCTTTTGAACTGTTGTGTTGGAGAAGACTCTTGAGAGTCCCTTAGACTGCAAGGAGATCCAACCAGTCCATTCTGGAGATCAGTCCTGGGTGTTCTTTGGAAGGAATAATGCTAAAGCTGAAACTCCAGACTTTGGCCACCTCATGTTAAGAGTTGACTCATTGGAAAAGACTTTGATGCTGGGAGGGATTGGGGGCAGGAGGAGAAGGGGATGACAGAGGATGAGATGGCTGGATGGCATCACTGACTCGATGGACGTGAGTCTGAGTGAACTCTGGGAGTTGGTGATGGACAGGGAGGCCTGGCATGCTGCAATTCATGGGGTTGCAAAGAGTTGGACATGACTTAATGACCGAACTGAACTGAACTGAGGATATAATGACCTGGACATTATATACACTATATATGTTAAATTTCATATAAGTAACTGCTTGTTGTGTGTCTTAAGCATAAAATTATATAGATTCAAATAGATGTAAATATTAAAAAAAAGAGCATCCTTGGTATGCAGGAAAAATTACTGTGGTAGTAAACAAATAAATAGATCTCCAGTATTTCCCAATGCATAAGAATGGAAATATGTAACTATTTATTTACAGGTGCCTGTGAATATAAGTTTATACCACTGGGAGGCAGTATAACATTAGATTAAAAAGGACTATAGCACAGAAATAAGTTTGTGTACAAATCTCAGCTATTTCATTCAGTGATTCTGTGAATTCAACCAAATATGGTAACCTTTTCTTTCTTTTTTTTTTTTCTCCAGATATGGTAACCTTTTTAAAGCTCAACATTCAGATCATGGCATCTGGTCTCATCACTTCATGGGAAATAGGGAAAGAGTGGAAACAGTAGATGACTTTATTTTTTTGGGGGGGGAGGGGGGAGTCCAAAATCACTGCATATGGGGATTGCAGCCATTGAATTAAAAGACACTTATTCCTTGGAAGGAAAGTTATGACCAACCTAGAAGGCATATTAAAAAGCAGAGACATTACTTTGTCACCAATGGTCCGTCTAGTCAAGGCTATGGTTTTTCCAGTAGTCATGCATGGATGTAAGACTTGGACTTTCATCACTTCATGGGAAATAGGGAAAGAGTGGAAACAGTAGATGACTTTATTTTTTTGGGGGGGGAGGGGGGAGTCCAAAATCACTGCATATGGGGATTGCAGCCATTGAATTAAAAGACACTTATTCCTTGGAAGGAAAGTTATGACCAACCTAGACGGCATATTAAAAAGCAGAGACATTACTTTGTCAACAATGGTCCGTCTAGTCAAGGCTATGGTTTTTCCAGTAGTCATGCATGGATGTGAGACTTGGACTTATAAAGAAAGCTGAGCACTGAAGAATTGATGCTTTTGAACTATGGTATTGGAGAAGACTCTTGAGAGTCCCATGGACTGTAAGAGATCCAACCAGTCCATTCTAAAGGAGATCAGTCCTGGGTGTTCATTGGCAGGACTGATGTTGAAGCTGAAACTCCAATATTTTGGCCACCTGATGTGAAGAACTGACTCTTTTGAAAAGACCCTGATGTTGGGAAAGATTGAAGGCAGAAGGAGAAGGGGACAACAGAGGATGAGATGGTTAGATGGCATCACCTACTCAATGGACATGAGTTTGGGTAAACTGTGGGAGTTAGTGATGGACAGGGAGGCCTGGTATGCTGGAGTTCATGGGGTCGCAAAGAGTCAGACATGACTGAGCAACTGAACTGACTGACTGACTAACAAATCTATGTCTGTGAAGTAAAGCAAAGCAATTGCAGGTCTCACCAAAGGATCATTGCCCTTCATTGATTGGTGCCCAGTGATGGAAAGGAATTTTTCTGCACATTTTATTTAATCTTTTTAGTTGATTCAGGCAGGAAAATAAATCTGGTCCGTGTTATTCCATTTTGACAGGGAAAGGAAGGTTGTGGAGTAGATTTTGAAGTTAAAAGCACTTTGCATTTTAGAAATCTAAAACTCTTGTGAACTTGACTTATCTTGTTGCAACTCACTTACTGAATGAGAGTTTACTGCTTTCACTTCTCACTTCCTATTTTTGCAACTACTTATGAAACAGTGCCATATGCTCTTGATTGAATAGAGGCATTACTGTGATGGAGACTTTGAAAATGTTTCAGAGAGATTCTACCTCCGGAGAAAACGTGGAAGAGGGGCGATCTGGTAAGTGAAAATTGATAAATTTGACAAAGTAAAATGGGGGCTGGGGAGGGAAATAATACTTATTCCACTGACTACTGCCAAGATTGAAACTGCACTTCAGGAATATCAGTACCTCACAATTCACTTCTGTAGAAGGAGAGATGGTTTGAAGGTCTAAAGGTGGCTTGAGAGGGCAGGTCAGTGTTATGTCAGTTATTATGCTACTGTTTATGTTATTTAAATATTTCATACTAATTACGTTACAGGAGGTTAATAGAAAAATGCTCCTTGGGTTTATTAGTCTTTATATTTTCCCCAGGTTGCTGGCAATTTGCACTCTGGCAAGTTACATTATGATATTAAATAATTGATGATTATATCTCAGAGTAATGGTAAACAAATATCAACATTTGGTAATACATATACTAGTTGTAAAAGTTGCCCAAACCTACTGCATAGCACAGGGAGCTGTGTTCAATATTATGTAACAATCTAAATGAAAAAAGAATTGTTAAAAGAATAAATACATATATATGCTTTAAAAAATTAACTATGACACCTATGCTGTAGTGTGATTGAATCTATTAATAACATGTTTAGAGCCTGTTATTTGTTAGACATAGAGCTACAAAGACAAACTACATTTAGACCCTGATTTCAGGGCTTCATCATCTCAGGGACAGACAAATGAGTTACTATAACTTGATGTTATTAGTGTGAGAAGATATTTAATGAAACTTAGGGAGTTGGTGATGGCATTATTGTGAAGTTACTTTTCACCTGGGCCTTGAATGACTTCCTGGTGGCTCAGAGGTTAAAGCGCCTGCCTCCAATGCCGGAGACCCGGGTTTGATCCCTGGGTCGGGAAGATCACCTGGAGAAGGAAATGGCAAACCACTCCAGTATTCTTGCTTGGAGAATCTCATGGACTGAGGAGCCTGGTGGGCTGAAGTCCATGGGGTCACAAAGAGTTGGACACGACTGAGTGACTTTACATTACATTACATTACATTGAATGATACTGTCACTTTTTCTGAAAGAAATAGGAATAAAAGTCAATTTTATTCACAAAAATTCTAAGTAAATACAAAAGTATACTTTCCTTCCCTTGATCACAAAAATGCCCTGCAAAGTTTCCTTTCGGGGTAAATGTGATTTTTCAGTGAGATCATTAAATGTTTCAGCTAAAATCTATTGAGGCCCATTTTGTGTCCAGATAATTTTTTCTTGTCTCTCCCTCTCCCTCTTGTCTCTCTTCCCCTTTATGTCTCGGGGTCTGCTATACTTCTGTATTCTCTTTCTCTCTCTTTCTCTGTTCCTTTGATTCCAGTGGAGCTTTATGGCCAAGCTTTATGTCGTCCTATTTAGGGTACGATACCAAAGTAGTTTATATAATATGTCTTACCAGAGATTTTCAGTAGTGAACATAAAAAATATGAGCATCTTTTAAACCTAACCATTTTAGTTAAACAGGTTTTTTTTTTTATTTATTTATTTTTAACTGAAGGATAATTGCTTTAAAATATTGTGTTGATTTCTGCCAAAAATCAACACGAACCAGCCATAAGTATAACAGTTTTGATTTAGTGAAAGCATCAGTATTAATACAACATGTTGATAGATGATTAAAAACATTTGTTGAAATATAGTATCTATATGGTTAATGTTGTTATTATCAACATCCCTGCATTACAAAAAATAATTATAACCTCCTTCTACTCTCTCCAGTTGATATTAGCTGAGAATTAATTTCTTGCTGCTGCTACTGCTAAGTCACTTCAGTCGTGTCCAACTCTGTGCGACCCCATAGACGGCAGCCCACAGGCTCCCCCATTCCTGGGATTCTCCGGGCAAGAACACTGGAATGGGTTGCCATTTCCTTCTCCTGTTCCCTAAAAAAACTTTTGTTTAATAAAACCATGAATAATTATTGACTAAAAAAAAAGTTGCCCCCAAACTGGGAATATTGATATAAATATCCTACTTTATAATTTAGAAAACAAATGTGTGGGTTTGGGAATAGAATGCTAAAGCCATCTACCAGAAAATCCTTTAACATTTTTAGTTTATAAGAAATTTGACGAGAAAGAGAAAGAATATAGCTCATGCATGTTTGTACTTCAGCCCAGCAGAAAGAATACCTTTTACTGAACATCTATTTCCTGGTAAAAACATGCATTTCCATCTTTCTTTCCTTCTCCTTTTCTCTGAATTTTATTTTATTTTTTTTTATCAAGGACAAGACGATATTGAATTTCCTGAAACACAGGGTTCACGCTTAATTAAAAAGAAAGTTTTTAAAGAGCTTTAATGTTTACTAGCTAAGCCAAGGGCTTGTGTAGCTGAAACTATTTGGGCAGTGTAAACGTGAAAGCCATTTTTTTTTTTTTTAATTTAAACTGTTTCTGTAAGTTAACTAGGTTTTCTAGGACATAAAACTAAAGTTAAAACCAACAGACTGGTATTATGGTTCATTTCTCTGTTCTTCTGTGAGATAATCCCTAACACTGTTTTTCAAATTAATAAATTGGTTATTTTTTTTGGAGTATAATATAAGGCATTTGAATTTAGAGGGAGACAAGAATAGATAAACCATAGGAGAGTGAGAAGAAATTTTCCTTTGATTTTCTGGTTGGTTTAAGAATTCAATTGATTTGACATAGATAACAGGAGAAAATAAAAGAAAAGTTGGCTAACAAATATACATGGAACAGACTCAGGAAATCTGAGTAACTGGTCAAAATGGCCAAAAACCTCACAGGAAATATCGTCTCCAGCTAAAGACAAAAGATGTTGAGGGTGGTAGCTTGGGTTGCAAAGGGGCAGAACGTCATTGACATGAAATGCAAAAAGGGGAAGTCGGGTGAATAAACGTTTGCAGGCAGGGCCACACAGAGACAATAGACACAAAGCTAAGTCTGAGAGTCTGATCTCCAGGGCCTGCCCACTGTTCCCCACCACATTCAGGGCCATATTCTTTGCCCGAAGTCCGTGGGGTGAAAGGAGGCCTGGGTTCCCAGGAGGCTGCCAGGAGCTCGGTGTCTCTTGGGTCACTGGAGCTGGCAAGCACTGGGTTTGTGGGAGCCTGCAGGCAGTCACGTAAGGCTGCAGAGTCAAGCCTGATATGATGCTGGGGAAAGCAGATCTGGGATGTGTATTGAAGGCAGGTGCTGTTTTACCCCCCTTTTCCCAAGGGGAATGGCTCTCTCTCTTTTCTGGACTGCCTAGTCCTGAGGGAAGGGTTTTGGGAGCCTGGTCCTGAAGAGTTCATCAGGAGCCAAGTGTCACAGGAGCCCCACCTGGAGCTGCTGGAGTTGGCAGGTGCAGGGGGGAGACAGGAGCCTGGGCTCCTAGGAGCCCACAGGAAGCCCTGGGTGGAAGCTCTCTGAGGCTGCATTATCTTCCTGGAATTGTTGGAGTACAAGGAGCTGGGATGAGGCAGGGAATAAGTGTGCCTGGAATCCTTGGCTCTGGGAAAGGTATTTTCATGTGCCGATAATTTTCAAATTGATATTTCTACTTGAAGGTGAGTGGATGTGACTTCTAGAAACACTTTCACTTCTTTCTAATCTTTATACCTTTTATTTACTTTTCTTGCCTCATTAGCACTGATAGAACCTCTAGTAAAATGTTAAATTGGATTGGTGAGAGCAGACATCCTTTCCTTGTTCTTGACCTTTGGTAGAAGGGGTTCACTTTTTCACCATTAAATATCATGTTAGCTGTACTATTTCTGCAAATGACAAGTATCAGTTTATGTCCTTCAATTCCTAATTTGTTGGAATTTGTTATCTTGGATGCATATTATGTTGTTCAGATATTTTGTCTATACTTATTGAGATGATCATATCCTTTCTCTTCTCTTTTCTGTTAATATGATGAATTACATTGATTAATTTTCTAATGCTCTTCTCAGTACTTCTAACCAGGTTTCTCATTTAAGGAAGTAAATCTGGATTTTTTTTTTTTCATCCTGATTTCTACTCTTTTTGTTTCTTACTATTTCCCTAGCTCTTCTTCCAATTACTGGAAAATTCTCTAGGGGAAAAAACTCAATTTCTCTTACTCTGGTCCCCTTTGGGTCATGACCATCATTTGTGGACTTTGATCTCTTGTAAAGAAGGTTGGCAATAGGAGAGGTGAGGTACAGCTGACTTTACAAGTTGATTCTGTGTTAAATCAAGTCAAGTTTTTCTCCCTAATATGTCCATGAGATTGAGATTCTGACATTTGCACTTATAGGTAAATTACTCCGAATTCTTTACCTGCTGAGCCAATTAGGAAGAATACTTCAAAGGATATGCCTAGCAATTAAATCTTTTGTAACTTCTGCCAAGTTTTATCGTTTCGTCTTCGTTGCATCCCTAGCTGCAAATCTAATGCTATTTTATCCTCTTTTCCCAGGTAAGTTGTGTGTTCTCTAAACTTTACAATGTCCTTTGCACTTTTATATAGTCAATAAATGTTTATTGAGCTCTGTTATGGACCAGGCACTGTGTGAAGTGCTTGAGGTATGAACAAAACATGCACACACACACACCCCCATGCACACACACCCGCACACCCATGCCAGTGAACTCCTATTCTATCAGGAAGACACAGATACTATAATAAAAAGTAACAGGGTAAGGTGTACAAAGGGCTTTCCTGGTAGCTTAAGTGGTGAAGAATCCACCTGCAATGCAGGAGACCCCAGTTCAATTCCCGGGTAGGGAAGATCTGCTGGAAAAGGATAGGCTACCCACTCCAGCATTCTTGGGCTTCCCTGTGGCTCAGCTGGTAAAGAATCTGCCTGCAGTGTGGGAGACCTGGGTTCGATCCCTGGGTTGGGAAGATCCCCTGGAGAAGGGAACTGCTACCCTCCCCAGTATTCTGACCTGGAGAATTCACTGACTGTATAGTTCTTGGGGTCTCAAAGAGTCGGACATGACTGAGAAACTTTCACCCATTCACTCAAGGAGTACAAGTGTCTATGGCAAGCCTCCTTGAGAGGATGACTTTTCAGCAACCTATTGAAGGAGATAAAGGAGCCATTGGCTATGTGAGGAAAGCATTCCAGATGGTGGGGACAAGTAGAATGAAAGGAGGAATCTCCTGATAGGTTTGACGAACAGCAAGGAGGCTTCTTCAGCTGAAGCAAAGTGAGAAAGAAGAAGAGTAATGGGCTGGGGGTCACAGCATTATGAGTCAGTTAAAGATTTTGTTCTGAGTGCAATGGGGAGGAACTAGAAGAGGAAAATTGTAGGAGAGGAATGTCATGATCTGAATTTCATTGTAGAATAATCATTTTGACTATTACATTGAGAACAGATTGTTAGAAGAAAATTTAGACATAGGAACAGCTACTAGGACAAAGTTGTTGAAATCCACACCAGATAAGGCAGTGGCTTGGCCCTGGTGATAACAGTGGAGGTGGGACAGGGTATCGGAATCTGTCTATTCTGAAAGTTGAGTCAACAGTATTTCCTATTAGGTTGGCTAAGGGAGGAAAAGTGAGATTATGAAGCAAAAACATCTATTCTTCCTATAGCCTATACTCTGAAATATTGCTGGTTACAGGCTTCCCTGGTGGCTCAGAGGTTAAAGCATCTGCCTCCAATGCGGGAGACCTGGGTTCGATCCCTGGGTCAGGAAGATCCCCTGGGGAAGGAAATGGCAATGCACTCCAGTATTCTTGACTGGAGAATCCCATGGATGGAGAAGCCTAGTAAGTTATAGTCCACGGGGTTGCAAAGAGTTGGACATGACTGAGCGACTTCACCTTCACCTTCACCTTCACAGAGTATCTAATCAGGGCCCATATATTTTTATACATATTTGACAGAAATTCACATAAAACAAAAAACTTCTGGAAACCCTATATCATATTTTTGGTACTAAAATCAGTATTTGAACTATGCTATATTTTGCTACTAGAAGCTTTTATACCCTTAAGAAATGTAGCATAGTAAAATCTAGGAAAGGTAAGGAATTTGCCTTTCTTTTGTCGAGAGTAAGAAGGACTGATATAAAGAGGCTGTGGGGAAAGGGAAATCTGTATAATGCTTGGAAAGAGTACTACAGAAATTAAATGCTACAGAAATTGATTTCTTTATAACAATTAGTGTCTATGGACCCCTGGGAAGTGAGGTACACAGATTCTCTTCTTGAAGATCAGCTTTTGTACCTGAGATAAGACTGTTAGTGATGACTCCAGGAGGCAACGATTGAATGTACAATACATACTTCAAGACTGACCTTGGGTAAAAGTTTACCATATAATATATATATGCATTTATTCATATATTAGTTTCTGTAGTACATTTTGTTCCAAGGCAATTCTCGATATAATAAAATCATTTAGGGAAAGCAACTACCGCTAGCTTGCACTCAGCAAGTGATCACATATCTCAATATTGCATTCTCCAAGAAACCAAAAGAAGAAAATGATCTTAGAAAAGATTGTTGTTTGGGGAAGCAGTGAAATGCAAACAAATTTCCAAATATTGACTAGCAGTTGGTGCTTTATAAATCATTATGGCCAGTAGCATCCTAAGAGGCATTAGTAATACTAGTTGGCAATGCATTGTAGCTCAGCAGTTCTGCACATAACTGAGAATTGGGTAGCATCCATAAAGGGTATTTATTACATAGCCAGGCATTTGAGAATGTCTTTCTGGAAGCAAAATATGATGATGAGGGAAATTATGTAATGAATGGTACTAAAATACATATAATGGAAAGCTATTTATTGGGAAAAGCAAACACATTTGGGCATGGAAGGCATTTCTAAAAATTTGTCTACCAATTGAGAGTAGCTCCTGTTTGTATGTGAAGAAAAACAAAATGCTATTTCCAAAAGTCATAAAAGTATAAGAGTCTAGTTGATATTAGATCATATTTTTCTTCAAATCTCTCATTTTGGAATTTCCCTGGTGGCTCAGATGGTAAAAATCTGCCTGCAGTGCAGGAGACCTGGCTTTGATCCCTGGGTTGGGAAGATCCATTGGCCTGGAGAATTCCACGGATTGCATATTCAGACATGACTGTGTGACTTTCACACATATATACTGTGAAAAACATATGCGCATATGTGTGTATACATACATACGTAAAGAAAAAAAGACTGACCTCAGGATGATAAGTGGAAAAATAGATGAAAGAGATGAGAAAATTTGTTATATTCACTGTGTTTGTCCAACTTCTAGTGAGAAGGAGAGAGCTGGACTCACATGTTCTGTATGTTCCCTGCTCAAAAGGATGGATAGGATTTGGAAGTAAATGTTTTCATTTTTCGAAAGACACAATGAACTGGACATTCAGTCAGACATCCTGTGCTGAAATGGAAGCTGTCCTTGCTCAGTTTGAAACGGAGGAGGAGCTGGTAAGAAATATTTTTGGATCATGTTCTTTGTTAAATACTTAGCCCCTGAGAAGGATATAGACTGCACAGGGTGACAGCTGAAAGAAGAGGAAGGCTCCCATTCCAGGCAGACTTGGGGGCTTGGAGTGCATATTAGTGCCTGATATTTCTTGGGTATGTTCTGTGCCTGGAACCCTGTGAGACGATTTGGACACATTCTCTCTTGTATCCTCATAGTTAACCTTTAGTTAAAAGTATTGTTCCCATTGTACAAAGAAATATGGTAATCATGTAATTTATCATCCAAATCAGGACATTTTGGGAAGTGAAAATGACAATATTAATAATATGTTCGTGCCGCAGTTATAACCTGGGACTTTCTCAGTCAAACTGGGATGTGTGATCACTTTAATGTAATTTAGGATCAGAGATATTTGAGTGACAAGCTGAGAACTGGGGACTAGTCTCCCACCAAATTCTAAACTTATCAATTATTTAGGCTGCCATTTAAGGAGAGAAGGCTAAGGGGAAGAGGACTCAAGGGTAAAATGAAGGAGACATGTGTTTCCACTTTCTGTGTTTTATAATAGAACTTCCTGATAAGATACAAAGCCCTTCTGACCATTGGATTGGCCTTCATAGAGAATCATCACATCATGTTTGGAAATGGACAGACAACTCTAAATATAATGCCTCGTAAGTTTATAGACTTTCTACTATTGTATTTATGTGTGGTTTGGGGTATGAATTGTGTTTATGAGAAAATAAATTTAATATCATAGAAAGGTTATGAATTAAGAGATAGAAATCCTTTGTATGCTCTTCCATTTATTAGTTGCACCTTTAGAAAAACTTTAATATTACTTCAGTTGAAACCTTTATCATGACGATAACATTGGATGTAGTCCTTCCACTTTGACCCACTGACTTAAACTGTGCTAATTCCCTATTTAAAAGGCAGAGAGAACAGCTGAGGCACACGAGGGTCCTACAGTCTTGGAAAGCCAGTAAGAAGATATCCACAGACCCTCAGTCCACTCTTTCATTTGCTACGTTCATTCTTAAAAGGAAGGTTGTCAGGGAACCAGTGGGAATCCTCCCTAAATGATCTCTGGGAGGAACTTAGTAACATTCCTTGGATTGTGAGCGCTTCAGTGGGGATATTTTGAATGTAATCATTACATTGGAGCAGATAGAATATAAGGGCGCAGTCACTTCCCTCAATCAAAACTAAGCCCTTTTAAGAATTTACTAGTAAGTAAACATTTTATTTTCACACATGAAAATATGTGTGAAACATATTTCATACAAATATGTATGAAAATATGTGTATGAAACAGGTCAGGAGAGCACTGAAAATATTCTTCATTCAAGGCCACTGGCAATGAAAATAATCAATAATAGATCAATAAATGATCAATAATAATAATAGAAAATGTTTTTTCAACCAAGTTGAGGACTAAACTAGACCATTTCCTAGATTACTCGGAGAAACTGCTCCAGAGAAACAGGGTTTCTAGCCCAGTTTTACATCTTGTCAGAACAGAAAACATTAAACAAGTCAGGGTTACATTTCTTTGAGGTTTCCCCTAGGGGAAAAAAAAAAAATAGACCAGCACATACACAGCGGATCGTATGGCCCTAGCACCTGGGAAGAAGAATCTTATCACCAAAGGAGACCAGCATTGATGTCTCAAGAAGAGGGACATTTAATCTTTATTTCCAACATGGACATTTTTTACTTCTGGTCAATGTATCCTGTTCTTTAATAATTAAAGCAGAGGTATAACATATGCTTGATAGGCCACAAACAGGTTGTTTTAAATAGCATAAAATTTAATTGACGTATAAACCAGAATGACTTCCCTATATTTCAGTGTTTGAAATTTTCATTTATCACCATCCATGGCAACAGTTCACTTGGCTACCACAGCAAGCACTAGTTAAATACCTAGTCAACAACATAACTGGATTTGGGATGGATGGTGATAATCTGATACTCCAGCAAAGACTTTGAGAATATAAAAGGAACTAGATACAGAAATGGTATATATTTACTCAGAAGACTTATGAACAACAGATTTTCACTTTTCTTTTGTTCACATCAACAGTAACTGAAGTGGGGGTGCTGAAGCATGCAGAGGAGGAATGAATGTAGATGTCCAGCCTATGCTTTTTTAATATTTTTGTGCTTGGTTTTAGGTTTGCCATCACTGGAGATGCAACATGTGGCTACCTGAATGACCTTGGAGTTAGCAGTGCCAGAAGTTATACAGACAGAAAATGGATTTGCAGCAAACAAATAATGTCTCCATGTCCTTAAATTCTTCAAGTCCTTTTAGGGAATTTCACACACCATCTCCAAGAGATGCATTATAAATTATGCACAGTTGCTGCTCTATTGCTTGCTCTTGCAAAAATATCACCAATATTCATTTATAGTGTTGTTAACAGCAAGGAGACAAGCTATACTTGAATGATACAGGGATTTGGAAGATCATGACTCTAAATTAAATAAGTGTTATATAATATGAGTTAATATTTATGTTTTAAACCCAGTCAATATGAATAAATGCCTCTTTTTATACACAGACAGCACTTTCTTTGCACACATGGGACCATAAAAATAACTATGATAACTGAAGCCATGCAAAAGATTTTAATCACTGATGTTATTAATTGGTTAACACAGTCGAAATTCTCTTGGATCAGTTACAAATGTATGGGAAAAATTGTTTTGGACTTCCCTGGTGGCACGGTGGATAAGCATCTGCCTGCGAATTCAAGGAACATGGGTTCGATCTCTGATCCAGGAAGATTTCACATGCCATGGAACAGCTGAGCCCATGTGCCACAATACTGAGCCTGGATTCCAGAGTCCATGAGCAGCAACTATTGTAGCCCAAGTGCCCAAGAATCTGTCTTCTGCAACATGAGAAGCCACTGCAATGAGAAGCCCGTGCACTGCAGTGAAGAGTAGCCCCCACTCTCTGCAACTAGAGAAAGCGCAAAAACAAGGAAGACCCAGTGCAGCCAAAAATTAACTAATTCATTAAACTAAAAACAAACAAACAAACCAAAAAAAAAATACATATATAGGTACATTTTTAAAACTCCCAAGACTAGGGACTTACCTGGTTGTCCAGTGGCTAAGACTCTGCTCCCAATGCAGGAGGACTGGGCTTGATCCCTCATCAGGGAACTAGATCCTGAATGCTTAAACTATAAGACTCCCCAGGCTTGTCTCAGCCAAAAGTTCCCACTTGCAGCAACTAAAAATTCCACATGCTCTATAACAAAATGAATCAGCTGTACAGCATGTGGAATCTTTGGTTGATGAATGTGAGATTTTACTCCAATTAAAAAAAAAAAATCTTACCCCAAAAAGCAGGAAAGAAAAAAGAAAGACATCACAGAAACTGGCAAAAAACAAAACAAAACAAGATTCCACATACCACAACCCATATAGATTCCTCATGCTGCCAGTAAGATCCAAGCAGCCCCCCCAAAAAATTTACTAAGAATAATATTTATTATAAACTCTATATTTTAAAACATTAGAAACACTGAAAAAATGCTTCATACACTTCCATTCTTGGTGTTTATGTTATAAATTACAGTGTGCTAAATAAATGTTATCTCTATAAATCAATATTTTGGTTTCAGTATTTTATATACAATCTTTTGTTTACCCTTTATTGGATTTTAAAGTCCTGCTTCCACTCTAATTAAATCACAAAGAGTTAGTTACTTCTACCTGTTAGCCATGTGATACTCAATCTCAGAATATATGATTGAGTTTGATAAACAAAGTGTTTTAAATTTTTACAGCATTAACTAAACTGTACTCATGAGTCTACAAAAGTAGAAAATACTAACTTATAACATACCCCGTCTATGTACTTCCATTTCTCCTTGACTCCTTACTCCCTGGTTTTAACTTGCTTTCGATATCTGTGACACTATTTATAAGCTCATCTGTAGCCTTTTTTTTAGATTCTACATGTAAGTGATATCGTATGACATTTGTCTTCCTGTTAGTTTCTTAGTGTAATTTTATGCAATCTTGTATATGTTAATTTTCCATATATGTATAAATATTATATGTTTATATGTTTAGGGGCTTCCCTGATGGCTCAGCGGTAAAGATCTGCCTGCATTGTAGGAGAGCTGAGTTGCATCCCTGGGCTGGGACAATTCCCTGAAGAAGGAAATGGCTACCCCTTCCAGTATTCTTGCCTGTGAAATCCCATGGATAGAAGAAACTGGCAGGCTACAGTCCATGGGGTCTCAAAGAGTCAGACACAACATAGTGGCTAAACAACAACATAATCAAATGAACCAGTTCTTCAAAGTAAATCTTCCACACACTCTATTAGTTCTGTTTTCCTGGAGAACCCTGACTGTCATAGGAAATTAATTCCTTACAAAGCAAACTGACTTAAGAGGACAGGGGACAGGAAGAATGCAAAATGCATTCTGTCTATTTCCTTTGCTTTCTTGGCTGGACAATTTGGAAGCACAAGTGTTTGAGAGGCTCACAGGAGGCATCAGAAAGAATGAACAGTCTACTCTGCTTTTTCTAAAGATGTAACATTAAACACCTTAACCTTTTCAAATGTATTTATTTATATACTTATTCATTTATTTGTAAGATTGATTCATATTCATTAAAGATGTAAATTTATAGAATTTATAATATAAAAAAATAATATAATTCAATAGAAGTGCTGCTAAGCAAAATTGATGTGTCCATAAAGTGAAATAGTTTGCAATAACAAAGTAAAACTATAATAGTAGTGTGTGGAAGGAGCTATAAGATGTGGAGGAACTTGCTTGGTCATATGATAGTTCTATTTTAAATTTTTTCAGGAAATTCCAATGTTTTCCACAGTGGCTTACCAATTTAAATTTTTACCAGCAGTGCACAAGTATTCCTTTTCTACACATTCTTGCAAAACTTGTCTCTTTTCTTTTTGATAATGTCCAATCTATTGTGGAGACCAGCCTGAGCAGCCTGAGGTTGTAAAAATTGTTTCTAGCCCTGATTTGTTCCCTAGCCTGTATTCAATCTACCATGAGAGGCGCCACTAGGGACATAGGTATGAGAACAGTGTCTTCTGACTTCTTCGGGAGCATTCCAGGGAACAAGGAGAAAGGTTAAAAATTTATTAGGGGCTCTAAAGAAACAGACCTGCACCCACGGGCTCTTTGTTAATCTTAAATCAGGGCTATTGTCTTAAGAGGAAAGAAAAACACAGAGGGGAACCATACTCACATCTTAAGAATACAGCCCCCAGGAGTCAAGCTAAAAGTTGATTGTCTCGGGCCATTCAACTAAAGCAGCATAACTGTAGGTTTGTTAGCTATTTAGGCCTAATAACGAATGAACCTATCCCCGGAAAGGCCACAGTTTATAAACCAATCAAAACACTCCATCTCAACTGCACCTGTTTATGATTTTTTGCTTATAAACTGCTCTGTAACAATTGTTTGGGGTTCATCTCCTCGGGTGGAGATTGAACCCCGGCGCGTCGGCTTAATAAATCCTCTTGCTAATTGCATCGAGTCCGAGTCTCGGTGATCTTGGCGACGACGGGTCCTGGGCAAAGACCGGGAGGTCTAACACTATCATTGTGGAGAAGGCGATGGCACCCCACTCCAGTACTCTTGCCTGGAAAATCCCATGGACAGAGGAGCCTGGTAGGCTGTGGTCCATGGGTCATGAAGAGTCGGACATGACTGAGAGACTTCTCTTTCACTTTTCACCTTCATGCATTGGAGAAGGAAATGGCAACCCACTCCAGTATTCTTGCCTGGAGAATCCCAGGGATGGGGGAGCCTGGTGGGCTGCTGTCTTTGGGGTCACACAGAGTCGGACACGACTGAAGTGACTTAGCAGTAGCTTAGCAATCCAACATTGTAGCTTTGATTTTTGTCTCTGATGATTAGTGATGTAGAACATCTTTTCATGTTCCTGCTAGCTGTCTATATATCTTCTTTATAAAAACGTCTATTCATTTCCTCTCCTCATGTTTTAATTAAATTATATGGCTTTTGTTGTTGTTGTTGCTGTCAGACTTTGGGACTTTGGGCTGGGACTCCAGTTCTATTGTTGGTTAAGGCTTCTCTGGACCAGTACTTAAACCACACATATACTCAATCAACATGTGTAGGGACGAGATAACTGGGCTTATGGGAAACAAATGGGACTGAGAATTTGTGAGCTTTCCCAAAGGATAGAAGTTAAGACTCTGAGTTTTGTCACCACTCCCAATGTGGCTTTAGCAGGGTAGGGGGCCTACTAAGCTGAGACCCATCGTCCGCCCAGAGTTCTACCAGGGCTCAGTATCATCATCCACGTTTGGTGGGAGAGGAGGTCTTCTCTGTGTTCAAAGGGAGCTATGGTAAAGAAACAGCCTGCAATGCAGGAGACTGGAGTTCAATCCCTGGGTTGAAAGATCCCCCGGAGAAGAGAATGGCAACCCACTCCAGAATTCTTGCCTGGAGAATTACATGGACAGAGGAGATTGGCAGGCTGCAGTCCATGGAGTAGCAAAGAGTTGGCCATGACTAAGAGACTAACACTTTTTTTTTTGCTGCTGAAATATGGAACGTTTTCTTAACAAAAAATATGTGATTGTTGATAGATATCAATTCATTAAATACATTTTAATCTCATTGAAACAGGCTTGTTTTGGTATTTACTCAGGTATTTGCATTTTCTCAACACATTCTGTTTTCATCAACTTTCTGGTCACAAGATAAGGTGACCAGGTTACCTAATTTTTTTTTTTTTTCCAGAATGATCACCTACATCAAACATGGTCAAAGCAATCTAATTTTCCTATAGTCCCAGTGTAACAGAGATCCTCAACATATTCTCTTTGTAAAAATATGTTTTTCTTCTTGAGCTCTGATATTTCATACTCATGAGTCAACATTATTTTATTTTAACAAAGCTCTATTTTAGCTCTATTCTATTTGTAGGAAACTAATAAAAGAAGTACGTTCATTTTTGGTATCAGATCCTGGCCCCCTGAAGACATTTTAAAATGTTTCTGATATGGTGATCAGTTATACAACTGATGGACACAGATTGCTTTCACTTTCTACTTGTGTATACTCTACTGAACAGAATGGAGAGTGGCTGCCTCCAGTTCTTTCCAGGATGCCTCAGGTTACAGGAAACATCTATTTTCACCAATGATTTTAAGATGTGATGGAGTTTCAGTTCTTAAAGAAGACAAATAAGTGTTTACATTAGTCTACAATTCACAGTTTTAGTTAAATGGTAGAGATCTATGAAGAAATCACACCGCAGATGGGAGCCTAGAAGCCAAAGTCAAGCATCAGGAAGTGTGCTGGCCCCTAACTAAGCCTGTTCCATGGCAAAGACTCAGGCCATCCTGAAATTGCTTCTCCAGGGAGCCATCACATTCCAGGAAATGAGTTTATAGTCCAATATCACCAAATGTATGTATAAGGAAGACCAACAACAGAAAATAAAATCTACAGTATCCATCAACAAAATAGTTTCCACCTAAGAAAATAGAATTAGCAGAACAACTTATAAAAATATGTAAATATAAAATATGCAACTCACCACTGAGTTGAGGTGACAGGGAAGTCTAACTATCCTTAATCTTTTAGCTCATAATTAAAATTTATCCTCAGAGAGACCTTCTTTCTGATGAAAGGCAGTCATTTTCAGCTTGTGCCAGCTATCATTTTACCGTGTTTTATCTACAATCTTTGCTTTCACGCTTGATCTATATTAGTGGGCTGGACTCTAAGCTATTTCCCCTACAGTGGGCTGGTGGTAAACTTGTGACTAGAAGACATTGGAGGGATATTGAGGAGGAAGGGTCTTCTTTTCCTGATTCTGATAACTCTGTTCAGCTTTCTCTTTTTGCTCTTGCTACACTATGGCATGAAACTGACATTAAAAATGGTGCTAAACCATCAATAAATCTGTGGTGGCAAGTGGACAAGTGAAAAATTATTATGAAGTTGGGATATTACTTAGCCATAACAAAGGCTGCAACATGGATGACCCTTGAAAATATTATGCTAAGTGAAAGAAACCTGTCATCAAAGTTCACAGACATATGATTCTATGTGTATGAAATATCCAGAATAGGCCAACCTGTAGACATAGACACAGATGGTGTCTTGATGGTGATTGGGTGTGCTGGTGTGTAACAGGAAAAATGAAGTGTTAGTTGCTCAGTTGTGTCCAACATTTTGTGATCCCATGGACTGTAACCCACCAGGCTCCTCTGTCCATGGGATTTCCCAGGCAACAATAGTGGAGTGGGTTGCTATTCCCTACTCCAGGAGGTCTTCCCGACCCGTGGGATAAAATTCTGGTCTCCCACACTGCAGCAGATTCTTTATCATACCATCTAAGTCACCAGGGAAGCCCAAAGCCACTTCTTAATGGGTATGGGGTTTCTTCTTGGGGTGATTAAAATGTTTTGAAACAACTAGAGATGGTGGTTGCACAATATTGTGAATGTACTTAATACCACTGAATTATTCATTTTAAAAGAGTTAAGTTTACATGACAGGAACTCCCCTACACACAAGCCTTGAAGTTGCAAACTTTCAAAGATGTGAACACATGTTGAAGGCCTGATGGAATTGGAGGCCTAGAGAAAGGAGGAAGAGAGATAAGAAGTAACTAAAGAGCTAAAGAGATTCACAACACAGAAAATGGCACGGAGGTTTTCTTTATTTCAAGAGGCACTGTTAGTTTTTGAGGCACAGGACCCGAGCATAGAAAGGACACAAAGGTTGCCCAGCCATTCAGAACTCAATCCAGTGTTACCTCATCAGCTATGATGAGGAAAAAAAGAGCCAGAACCCAGACGTCACTGGATTGTTTTTTCAAGAGGGGAGGTAGAATTGAATCCAGCAAGGAACCAGAACCTGAGCCATCAACATCAGCTGTGAGTGAAGCTGCAGTTTGCCTTCGATCTTCCATTGCTGACAATCCCTCAGCTCTTCCATCTTCCACCTCCTCTCCCTCCTCCAGTCGGTAGCTCTTCTTGCCTGTTCACTAGATGCCAGCCCCATATGCCAGCTGTTGTACTGACATCTGAACTTTACAAAGTAATGTGCTAGAAGGTTACAATTATTTTCTCTACTTACTGTGTTTGTTTTTTGAATATTATTTCTCTGAAAAGTATTTTAAACCTACTGCTGCCAGTACAGTAATACATTGCCAATAGTGTTAGTTGGGTACCTAGGCTAACTTAGTTGGGGTTACAAACAAATTGTCCTTATGAACACACTCACAGAACAGAACTTGCTTGTAGGTACTGGATATATTGTATTTTTATTTCAATATGAAAAAAAAAACCCTACTCTGGAGTAACACTACTACAATGTGGAAAAAAATCACACTAAGGTGATATCACAATTTTAAAAAATGGGAGTGTCAAATAAAGGAAAAAAATGGAGGATTAGAAACAGAAGAAGCCAATGTTATGTAATTAATGACCCTCCCCCCAAATAATCCAAAACAGTGTATTATAAAATAAAGGAAACAAAAGCAAAACTTTTTTTTTTTTTTCCCAGTACGGGGAATGCTTAGAATTTATTGTTGGACTAGACTCTATCTTGCTGTGAGATCTTTAGCATCACATTTTAAAACAATTAAGCAGAACTTTTAGAATTGAACAATTTGTTAAATTTTTGATGAATCAAAGAAATAGCTGACTAAATTAATGGGTAATTTATGGCCAGCTTTATTTTGGGAGGCTCCAAAATCACTGCAGATGGACATTGCAGCCATGGAATTAAAGACGCTTACTCCTTGGAATTAAAGTTATGACCAAGCATATTAAAAAACAGAGACATTACTTCGCCAACAAAGGTCCATCTAGTCAAGGCTATGGCTTTTCCAGTGGTCATGTATGGATGTGAGAGTTGGACTGTGAAGAAAGCTGAGCACCGAAGAATTGATGCTTTTGAACTGTGGTGTTGGAGAAGACTCTTGAGAGTCCCTTGGACTGCAAGGAGATCCAACCAGTCCATTCTGAAGGAGATCAGCCCTGGTGCTTATTGGAAGGACTGATGTTGAAGCCAAAACTCCCGTACTTTGGCCACCTCATGCGAAGACTTGACTCATTGGAAAAGACCCTGATGATGGGAGGGATTGGGGGCAGGAGGAGAAGGGGATGACAGAGGATGAAATGGCTGGATGGCATCACCGCCTCGATGGACATGAGTTTGAGTGAACTCCGGGAGTTGGTGATGGACAGGGAGGCCTGGCGTGCTGCAATTCATGGGGCCGCAAAGGGTCAGACATGACCAAACAACTGAACTGAACTGAACTGATGTATGTAACTTAAACCTGAGGAAAATAAAGAGATTAAAAGCTGTGAAAAGTTTAAAAAACGTGGATAATAGAATGATGCCAGAAAATATTTAATAAGAACCCAGAGAAAATAAATGAAATAAAAAGATAAGAGAGGGGCAATATTTGAGGAGTCAATTACAAATAATTTTCCAGAACTCTCATTATTGGATAATGAATATATAAATAGTTACAATTCCTTTTAAGAAACATTTGTCAATATCTACTAAACCTTGAGAATGTCCATTTTCTATAAGCTTGTAGTTTTCTACTAGAGAGAAACTCCTGTGCTGTAACACTTTGCAGCACTATTTTAATAAGGAAATAACAGAATCAAATTAGCTGAGTCTTCCACAGGGCAAGTCTCTTAAGATACTCTGCTTTCATATATTAGGAAATCTGTGTTTCATCAAGGGGACAGAGTACTACTCAAAAATTAAGCATTATACAAGACAAATTTAACTGGGAAAAACTCATTAGCAGAGTTTAAAATAAAATATATGAATAATACATAAGTTCACAAAGAGCTTATTAATTTTATGAAGATCTGATGAAATATCATGCTCAGAATAAAGCTAATGAGTACTATGCAGAAGCATGTCCCATTCTGACCCTGATTCAAAATCAGTTGTGCAGTTACATTTTGCACAGTTCTGATGGGCTTGATTATTTGAATAGTTCACAGACTATACACAGCAGATTAAAAGTAAAGGATGAAAATATACCTAGAGGAGAGCATTAGGTTACACAGCAGAGAATGACAGCTGGAAGAAAAAGCAAATACTGAAGATGTATTTAACAAAAAGCTTGTCATTTTGTGTCCCTTAGTTTAGAGGTGTATATTAGTATTTCTACATATTCTAGACAAACAGTTATTTCTATTTATTTTGAGGTCTTCATTGTATTACAATATAGTTTACAGTAGATTATTTATTTATTTATTTATTTATTTTTTGGTCACAGAAAGGAGCACCATAAAAATATAGCTGTGAAGAAAATTTCCTTTCTAATCTGTTAAACGAAAATCTTGAATTCAAGTTCTCACCATCTGGATCATGACCAAAGCAGTCTGTTTTGTCTGTTTGAACAGATTTTTCTGCTTTTTAGTCATGTTTAATTGTTCTTTGAAAACTCTTAGCATGTCTCTTGAGAAGGCTTCGTCTCTGGAAGACAAAGCTGACTCCAGAGACCTCTGGTTATTCTTGTTCAGTCATTCAATCCCCATGGATTGCAGCATGCCAGGCTTCCTTCCCCTTCACTATCTCTCAGAACTTGCTCAAACTCAGGTCCATTGAGTCGATGATGCCATCCAACCATCTCATCTTCTGTCACCCCCGTCTCCTCCTGCTTTCAATCGTTCCCAGCATCAGAGAATGACCTGGAAGAAAAAGCAAATACTGAAGATGTATTTAACAAAAAGCTTGTCATTTTGTGTCCCTTAGTTTGGAGGTGTATACTAGTATTTCTATATATTCTAGACAAACAGTATTTCTATTTGCTCTTCATTCATTTCTAATGAATCAGCTCTTCACATCAGATGGCCAAAGTATTGAAGCTTCAGCTTCAGCAACAGTCCTTCCAATGAATATTCAGGATTTATTTCCTTTAGGATTGACTGGTTTGATCTCCTTGCAGCCGAAGGGACTCTCAAGAATTTTCTCCAACACCACAGTTCAAAAGCATCAATTCTTTGATGTTCAGCCTTCTTTATGGTCCAATTCTCACCCATCCATGACTACTAGAAAAACCATAGCTTTGACTATGCTAACCTTTGTAGGCAAAGTGCTGTCTAGGTTTGTCATAGCTTTTCTTCCAAGGAGCAAGTGTCTTTTAATTCTGTGCCTGCAGTCATCGTCTGCCTTGATTTTGAAACCCAAGAAAATAAAATCTGTCACTGTTTCACTTTTTCTCCATCTATTTGCCATGACATGATGGGACTGGATGCCACGAGCTTCATTTTTTGAATGTGGAGTTTTAAGCCAGCTTTCACTCTCCTCTTTCACCTTCATCAAGAGGCTTTTAGTTCCTCTTCACTTTCTGCCATTAAAGTGGTATCATCTGCCTATTTGAGGTTGTTGATATTTCTCCCAGCAATCTTGATTCCAGCTTGTGAGTCACACAGTCCAGCATTTCACATAATGTACTCTGAGTATAAGTTAAGTAAGCATAGTGACACTATATAGCCTTGACATACTTATTTCCCAACCTTGAACCAGTCCATTGTTCCATGTCTGGTTCTAATGGTTGCTTCTTGTCCTGCATGCAGGCTTCTCAGGATGCAGGTAAGGTGATTTGGTATTCCCAACTCTTTAAGAATTTTCCAATTTGTTGTGATCCACACAGTCAAAGGCTTTAGCATAGTCAATGAAGGAGAAGTAGATGTTTCTTTTGAATCTCTTTGCTTTTTCTATGACCCAACTTTGCTTTTTCTATGTTGACACTTTGATCCCTTGTTCCTCTGCCTTTTCTAAACCCAGATTGTATATCTGGAAATTCTCAGTTCATGTACGCTGAAGCCTAGCTTGGAGGATTTATCGTACAGCATAGTTTTACTATGCTTCCCAGGTGGCACTAGTGGTTAAGAACCTGCCTGCCAATGCAGGAGACATAAGAGACAGGGGTTAGATCCCTAGTTGGGAAGATCCCCTGGAGAAGGAAATGGCAACCCAGTATTCTTGCCTGGAGAATTCCATGGACAAAGGAGCCTGGAGGGTTACAGTCCATGGGGTTGCAAAGAGTCAGGACACAACCGAAGCAGTTTAGCACATAGTTTTACTGCTTTAACAATCCCCTGGGCTCTACCAGTTCATCCCTTCCAACTTCTCCACCTTGGTTCTTCAGACAGATCTTTTCACCATCTGCATGATTTTGCCTTTCCCTGATATCAAATTGTTGGAATTTTACAGTATGTTGCCTTTTCAGATTGCCTTCTTTCACTTCGTAACCTACATTAAAAGTTATTTTATATCTTTTCTTGACTTGAGAACTTTTTAAAGTCCCAGAATATTATGTCATTGCCTGGAAAGTCTAGAGTGTGTTTCACCATTTATTTATTGACAGGAATCTTTGTTACTTCCAAGTCTTGGCAGTCATGAATGCAACTGATATAAACACACCTGTGCAGGTTTGGCATAAGCATAAATTTTCAATTCATTTGTGTAAATGCCAAAAGTGAAATTTTTGGATCATATGATCAGTATATTATTATTTAAAAAAAAAAAAACTGCCAAACTGTCTTCTAAATAATCATCTCCTCTTTATTATCAACAATTGGTGAAACTTCTAAATCATTTCAGGGATTAAAAGAATCCACTAGAAAAAAACAATTTGTTGCTCAAAGATTGATTTCTGCAGTTGCTGTCTTGTTTTAAGAATATGTTCATAAACTCTGTTCCAACTGGACCAATCACTGTGGGGCAGATCCTGGGCTTTGAAATCTGATCACCTCATGAAAGCTCAAGTAAGGATGATGGAGACATGTGATGATCTATGGTCATATATCCAAAATGGAGCCAGGTAGCCATCCATGGAGTGGTTTCAGATGCATTCTTGCATCACTGTGAACTTGAACTTCCTGGGTTGCATCAAACTCAAGAACACCTCCAGTCTTTTTGGAGGATGTTCCACAAAGCATGCTGATAGAACCTGTGCACCTACCCTGGAAATTCCAAGTCTTAACCATTGAACCAGAATGACAGGGAAGTCCCCAGCCTTTTCCTAGACAACATCCGCAAGCTACTGTCAACTGCAGACATTGTTACAAAGTGCACCCTTCCCCAACCTGGAACTTTATAACCTTTTTGAACCCATAACCATTCTTGTTTAAACAAGCACCTTTCAGTTCAGTTCAGTTCAGTTCAGTCTCAGTTGTGTCTGAATCTTTGTGACCCCATGAATCACACCAGGCCTCCCTATCCATCACCAACTCCTGGAATTCACTCAATCTCATGTCCATCGAGTCGGTGATACCATCCAGCCATCTCATCCTCTGTCGTCCCCTTCTCCTCCTGCCCCTTTATTTCTTCCCAATTCAAATCCCAATTCTTGACAATTTATGTAAACTTGCAGTTAAACTCTCCCTATTTTTCAGTCTTAGAACACAACCCAAGCCTTTGATCTGTGTCCCCTGAGAGCTGTAGTGCTAACAAACCACAAATCAACACCTTTAGAGAGTGTGTGTGTGTGTGTGTGTGTGTGTGTGTATGTGTCTTTACAGCCAGGGTTTCTGTTTCCAGAAGTCTTGGCTAACACAAGTTGAACTCCAAAGAGATAGAGCCTCGTCCCCACCATGCTAGCCAGGGTGACTCCCAGGCTATTGAGATTTATGCAGACTTTCTCTTGTTCTGCCAGGAAGGGATCCAGCATAGCAGACTGTCTGAGCAGAGGGCTGTCCTCTTAGATCCACCAGGCCCCCATCAGGTGTTTGGCAGCTTGGAAAGAAACCAAAGATCACTAACCTCAGGATATTCTTTTTAAAATGGTTCTGAAGTAGGAGATAGCTGGACTGCTGATGTTTGTCAAGTGAAGTAAAACTGAGCCTTTGTTCTCACCCAACAGTCCATGGACAAAGCTAATGGCAGAAGTTGAATGCTGTTAAAGTGAAGAGATAAGGTACCCACTCCCATCTCAAGGAAGACTTCCCTGTCTGCACATGTGCAGGAAGGCTTCTTGGGAATCAAACAGGGAGGGGTCCTCACCCCATGATAAGTATGGACATGCACCAATAGGTCTCTGAAGTGGGATCCATCTTAGAAAAATGTTGCACACACAACTTGGGGAGGATCCAAGGACCAGTCAGGAGTGAAGAAAGAAACAAGATAATTGTCCAGAGGTTTAAATAATGTGAAAAGGCAAAAAGATACGACACTGAAAGATGAAATACCCAGGTCAGTAGGCACCCAATATACTACTGGAGAAGAGTGGAGAAATAATTCTAGAAAGAATGAAGAGACAGAGCCACAGCAAAAACAATACTCAATTGTGGATGGGACTGGTGATGGAAGTAAAGTCTGATGCTGCAAAGAGCACTATTGCATAGGACCCTGGAATGTGAGGTCCATGAATCAAGGTAAATTAGAAGTGCTCAAACAGGAGATTACAAGAATGAATATCAACATTTTAGAAATCAGTGAACTAACATGGATTAGAATGGGCAAATTTAATTCAGATGAACATTATATATACTACTGTGGGCAAAAATCCCTTAGACGAAATAGGGTAGCCCTCATATGACTATGAGTCTGAAATGCAATTCAATTCAGTTCAGTTCAGTAACTCAGTCATTTCTGACTCTTTGCTACCCCATGGACTGCAGCACACCAGGCTTCCTTGTCCATCACCAACTCCCAGAACTTCTTAAATTCATGTCCATCAAGTCAGTGACATCATCCAACCACCTCATGCACTGCCATCTCCTTCTCCTCCAGCATTCAATCTTTCCCAGCATCAGGGTCTTTTCCAATTAGTCATTTGTTCACATCAGATGGCCAAAGTATTGGAGTTTCAGCTTCAGCATCAGTCCTTCTAATGAATATTCAGGACTGATTTCCTTTACGATTGACTGGTTGGATCTCTTGCAGTCCAAGAGACTCTAAAGAGTCTTCTCCAACACTACAGTTCAAAACCATCAATTCTTTGGTGCTCAGCTTTCTTTAGAGTCCAACTCTCACATCCAAACATGACTACTGGAAGAACCATAGCTTTGACTAGACAGACTTTGGATGGCAAAGTAATGTCTCTGCCTTTTAATATTCTGTCTAGGTTGGTCATAGCTTTTCTTCCAAGGTGCAAGTGTCTTTTAACATCATGGCTGCACTCAACATCTGCAGTGATATTGGAGACCAAAAAGATAAATAAAGTATCTTACTGATTCCATTGCTTCCCCTTCTATTTACCATGAAGTGATGTAACAGGATGCCATGATCTTAGGTTTCTGAATGTTGAGTTTTAGGCCAACTTCTTCACTTTCCTCTTTCACTTTCATCAAGAGGCTCTTTAGTTCTTCTTCACTTTCTGTCATAAAGATGGTGTCATCTGTATATCTGAGGTTATTAATATTTCTGCTAGCAATCTTGATTTCAGCTTGTGCTTAATCAAGCCTAACATTTTACATGATGTACTCTGCACAGAAGTTAAATAAGCAGGGTGACAATATATAGCCTTGCCTTGATGTACTCCTTTCCCAATTTGAAACCAGTCTGTTGTTCCATGTCTGGTTCTAACTGTTGCTTCTTGACCTGCATACAGATTTCTCAGGAGGCAGGTCAGGTCTCCTGGTATTCCCATCTCTTGAAGAATTTTTGACAGTTTGTTGTGATATATACAGTCAAAGGCTTTGGTGTAGTCAATAAAGCAGACAGAGATGTTTTTCTGGAACTGTGATCCAGAGGATGTTGGCAATTTGATCTCTGGTTCCTCTGCCTTTTCTAAATTCAGCTTGAACATCTGGAATTTCATGGTTCATGTACTGCTAAAGCCTGGCTTGGAGAATTTTGAGCATTATTTTGCGTGTGTGTGAGATGAGTGAAATTGTGTGGTAGTTTGAGCAGTCTTTGGCATTTCCTTTCTTTGGGCCTGGAATGAAAACTGACCTTTTCCGTCCTGTGGCCACTGCTGAGTTTTCCAGATTTGCTGGCATATTGAATGAAATGCTTTAATTGCATCATCTTTTAGGATTTGAAATAGCTCCACTGGAATTCCATCACCTCCACTAGCTTTATTCATAGTGATGCTTTCTAAGGCCCACTTGACTTTGCATTCCAGGTTTTCTGGCTCTAGGTGAGTGATCACACTATTGTGGTTATCCAGGTCATGAAGATCTTGCTGTGAAGATGGCAAGAGTGAACATCGACAACTTAGGAATCAGTGAACTAACATGGACTGGAATGGGTGAATTTAGCTCAGATGACCATTAAATCTACTACTAGGAGAAAGAATCCTTTAGAAGAAATGGAGTAACCCTCATAGTCAACAAATGAGTGCAAAATGCAGTACTTGGATGCAGTCTCAAAAATGACAGAATGATCTCTGCTCATTTCCAAGGCAGACCATTCAGTATCATAGTAATCCAAGTCTATGCCCAGACCTGTAATGTTGAAGAAGCTGAAGTTGAATGATTCAATGAAGACCTACAAGACCTTCTAGAACTAACATCCAAAAAAAGATGTCCTTTTCATTTTATGGAGCTGGAATGTCAAAGTAGGAAGTCAAGAGATACCTGGAGTAACAGGCAAATTAGGCCTTAGAGTACAATATGAAGCAAGGCAATAGCAAACACCCTCTTCCAACACAAGAGATAACTCTACACATGGACATCACAGTATGGTAAATATTGAAATCAGGTTGGTTATATTCTTTGCAGCCAAAAAATGGAGAAGCCCTATACAGTCAGCAGAAACAAGACTGGGAGCTGATTGTGGCTCAGATCATGAACTCCTTATTGCCAAATTCAGACTTAAATTGAAAAAAGTAGGGAAAACCACTAGACCATGCAGATATGACCTAAATCAAATCCCTTATCATTATACAATGGAAGTGACAAATAGATTCAAGGGATTAAATCTGATAGACAAAGTGCCTGAAAAACTATGAGCAGAAGTTCATGACATAGTACAGGAGGGGTGATCAAGACCATCCCCAAATGGAAAAAGGCCAAGTGTTTGTCTGAGGAGGCCTTACAAATAGCTGAGAATAGAAGAGAAGAAAAGGGCAAAGGAAAAAAGAAAGCTATATGCATTTGAATGCAGCGTTCCAAACAACAGCAAGGAGAGATAAGAAGCCTTCCTCAGTGATCAATACAAAGAAATAAAGGAAAACAATCGAATAGGAAAGACTAGAGATCTCTTCAAGAAAATTAGAGATACCAAGGGAACATTTCATGCAAGGGGCACAATAAAGGACAGAAATGGTATGGACCTAACAGAAGCAGAAGATATTAAGAAGAGGTGGCAATAATACACAGAAGAGCTGTACAAAAGAGATCTTCAGGCTTCCCTATCTATCCATCACCAAATCCCGGAGCTTGCTCAAACTCATGTCCATCGAGTTGATTATACCTTCCTACCATCTCATCCCCTGTCTTCCCCTTCTCTTGTCTTCAGTCTTTCTCAATATCAGGGTCTTTTCCAGTGAGTCAGTTCTTTGCATCAGGTAGCCAAAGTATTGGAGCTTCAGCTTCAGCATCAGTCTGGGGATAAAAGGGTTGGAAAAGTTGGGAGAGGGTGACAGGTGTTCCTGGTGAGCTGGTTTAGGATTTTGTGCCTCCCTCCCCCTTTTTTCTCAGTCTGCCCTGACCCCAGGAATGGCATCTTAATTGGAAACTAGAGATCCCTCTGGGACTGGCCTAAATCCCCCTCCTTTCCAAGAACACAAACATCCAATGTTCTTGCGGAGACTTGTATTTAGGCTTAATTAGAATGTCCTCAAGCTCTCTTTGGCAGAATAAATATGTTTTAAAAAGAAATTCCTTTCTTGGGGTCATACAGGTTTAGTGTGTCACCGTTTTCATGACTTAGTGCTCTTATTAACTGACATTTCCGAAAGAAAGACCTGTCTGAGATAAAGAGGCATTTATTGTGGGAACTGTTAGAGCTGCAGCCTGCAGATACAGACTCAGGAACTTCTCAAGCTGTGATCTGCCAGGTAAAAATGGAGAAGTTTATTAAAGACAAAAACGCAAGAAGTCATGGTTAGTACTGATTTCGTTTGTCCAAAATTGTAATTGGAACTATTGAGAAGTGAAGGTGCTTGTTAAGGCAGAATTGGTAGTATAACCACAAGGTGGAAGAGGCAGGACCCTGAGACTAAAAGATTGCAATGGGGGAAGGGGTACTTTGAGGCTGTCAACTGCAATTGCCAAGAGCATTTGCCAGCGCCTGAGCAACAAGAGCAATTTCCATCTGCCTGTGCTACTGCAGCTGCTGACTTTCAACACCTCCTGAAGGGAATTGAGGGTGAAGAGTGAGGTACTCTGTGTTCCATGGAAACTGGTGGAACAAGTCTTTAGAGAGTTAGATATTTTCAGAAACTGATTTCATGATCCCAACCTTTTCATCTCCAAATGTCTACAAAAGCACTAAATCCCTTCATGGTGACAGCTCCTCAGGACTAGTGGAAAATCTTTTGTAAAGTAAGCACTTGATTGCATTGAACTCCCCCTTCACCACAATCTTATATATTCACCTCCCCTCACTGCTGCTTTAGAGCAGCTTCTCGGAGCTATTTGAGGTGCTGTCTCCCAGGCTGCAGTCCTCATTTTGCCCCTAATAAAACTTAACTCACAACTCTTCCATTGTGCATCTTTTTAGTCAACAAGGCAAAAGGAGCTGACAAAAGAAGATGTTTGTCTGTTCTTGGGTGTGGTACAATGCAAAGGAAGTTCTGGTTTTTCAGTTCTGAAATCAGAGGCCTCAGTGGCCTCCCAATTCCATTTTTATTTGCTGAACTGTGATTACTCCATTATAATTTCAATTTGTCATTACTCTTAACTCTGTCAGGGTTTCCATGGTACTATAATTCATGATCTTTTAAAATCCATCCCTTGACTAGACACCAGAGAAGACACCTGCCTTTCTGGGCCATCCCAGGTGCTGCTTCACCCTCTTCATCAGAATTTGCAGAGCTTTTGTTTCTCAGCACCTACAGCAGGAGTGAACATTCTGCAGCGTTTGGTGATTAGATAAGATTATTAGGCATGCAAAAAACCATGAAAACATGTGGTTGCCACTCTAGGTATGTAACACAGCTGCTGCCATAAATAACCTCCTAAATTTCATTGATAGAACAGTATATATTTACTTATCCCCTATGTAGCTGTGGAATATAGGAGCTCCTGGTTAGAATGAAGCTTTTTTCCACATGGAAACTGAAAGACATAAGTTTCTCCCTATGTCTAGGGCTTCCGAGGTGATGCCAGTGGTAAAGAAACTGCCTGTCAATTCAGAAGACATAAGACATTTGAATTGGATCTTTGGTTTAGGAAGATGCCCTGGAGAAGAGCATGGCAACCCGCTCCATTCTTCTTGTCTGGAGAATCCCCATGGATAGCATAGACGGGCAGGCTACACTCCATGGGGTCGCAAAGAGTAGGACACAACTGAGCACCCACGCATGCACGCACATAAAGAAATGGAGTATTGATTGCTAGAGTGAAACTTACATAGCTGCTCCAAAAACCCAAGTGTTTTTTGCTTTGTGGGTTTTTGTTGTTGTTGTCTGGTTGGCTGGTTGGTTTTTGTTTTGGGGTTGCTTTCTGTTTAATTTTTAAAAAAAAATCTGAGTTCATTTCCTAACAGGTGGTGCTGCTTACCTTTCTTTTTTATATCCTTAAAACTTTTGTATACTGAAATCAGAAAGCTCAGGTTATTGGTAGATGCTTCAATCCACATTGTTTCATTTGATACATTAATATCTGCCTTATCCAGGCATTGGATTTTTTTTTTTTAATTTATGGATGAGTAAGAAGCAAGGCTGACCATCTGTTTCCTACCTCAAAACCCAGGCTCCTTTTGCAACCTACCACACCACATTTTGCTCCTGTAATACCTACAAAACCAAGTTATACAGAGGAAAAAAAAGCTAAAATAAAAAATTTTGCTCAAGACTGGCCATTGTACCGCAAACAGTAGCTCTGCTCCTGAGTAGGTAGTCTGTCTAAATTCGAGTGGATGAAAATAATATTTACTGTGTGCTTATTGTGCCAGGGTACCTCTGAACAAGATTGATGTATATGTATATGGTGACCCGGACAGCCTTGATATTTCCCTAACTTTGTGTACACTTTGTGCTTAGTCGTTCAGTCATGTCTGACTCTTTTGTGATGCTATGGACTGCAGCCCACCAGGCTCTTCTGTCCATGAGGATTCTTCAGGAAAGAACACTGGAGTGGGTTGCCATGGCCTCCTTCAGGGATTTTCCCAATGCAGAGATCTAACCCAGGTCTCCTGCATTGAAAGAGGACTCTTTACTGTCTGAGCCACCAAGGAAGCCCATGGATAATGGAGTGGGTAGCCTTTCCCTTCTCCAGGGGATCTTCCTGACCCAGAAATTGAACTGGGGTCTCACACATTGCAGGCAAAGTCTTCACCAGCTGAGCTACCAAGGAAGCCCCTTGTTTAAGCTCTAGGCAGGTATTAGCCCAAGTCAAGAGATACCTTCTCCAGGAGATTTTTCCCCACCCAGGGATTGAACCCACAGTTCCTGCAGTGGCAGGTGGACTCTTCACCAAAGTGCCACCTGGGAAGCCCAACTCTATAGATGGATACTGTTAGACCTCCCGGTCTTTGCCCAGGACCCGTCGTCGCCAAGATCACCGAGACTCGGACTCGATGCAATTAGCAAGAGGATTTATTAAGCCGATGCGCCGGGGTTCAATCTCCACCCGAGGAGATGAACCCCGAACAATTGTTACAGAGCAGTTTATAAGCAAAAAATCATAAACAGGTGCAGTTGAGATGGAGTGTTTTGATTGGTTTACAAACTTTTGGCCTTTTGGGGATAGGTTCATTCGTTATTAGGCCTAAATAGCTAACAAACCTACAATTATGCTGCTTTAGTTGAATGGCCCGAGACAATCAACTTTTAGCTTGACTCCTGGGGGCTGTATTCTTAAGATGTGAGTATGATCCCCCTCTGTGTTTTTCTTTCCTCTTAAGACCATAGCCCTGATTTAAGATTAACAAAGAGCCCGTGGGTGCAGGTCTGTTTCTTTGAGCCCCTAATAAATTTTAACCTTTCTCCTTGTTCTCTGGAATGCTCCCGAAGAAGTCAGAAGACACTGTTCTCATACTTATGTCCCTAGTGGCGCCTCTCATGGTAGACTGATTACAGGCTAGGGAACAAATCAGGGCTAGAAACAATTTTTACAACCTCAGGCTGCTCAGGCTGGTCTCCACATTACCACCATCAGAGTAATTGTATTATTTGCAGCCGAAGATGGAAAAGCTCTATGGTGGTGGTAGTTTAGTTGCTAAGTGGGTCTTAGTTGTAGCATTCAGGGTCTTTTTTTGTGTGGCATGTCTACTCTCTTAGTTGCAGCCTGAGGGTTTATTTGCCTCACAGCATGTGGGATCTTCGTTCCCTGAACAGGAACTGAACCTGCTTTCCTTGCACTGGTAGCTGAATTCTTAACCACTAAACCACCAGGGAAGTCCCAATTATATTTACCCTTCAGCAAGGGTAGTTGGATGGATAAAAACTCTGTTTCAAAGGTTACTGTGGTCATAGCAAAGCAAAAGTAGAGATTTCAGCCTCTCTTTTTCTCTTGATGGCTTAGTGCTTTAATTTGTTCAACATTGTCTCCAGTGGCTTCTAAGGTGCTTTTTTCAAATTTACACTTTAAGTTTAAAGGATTCTGACAGCAAATAATCATTGACCCTTAACTCATGTCACACAGAACACACTAGAGCTCCATATATGTCACACCTTTAACTTCTAGTTCTAGTTTAAGGATGAGAGTGGTTCCTAGGTCACTGAGCTAAAAACAATGATAATACTGACTAAGAGCCAACTGCTCTTTTAAGTTAACAGGCTCCATTTTAGGTTTATGGGGGAAAAAAAAGGAAAACAAGCAGTTTTAGGTTTGGGAAAATTTTAGCAGAAATGCAGAGTTCCTCACAGCTTTCCTTATTTTAAACACACTGTATTAGCTTGTTTTATTGGTTACAGCTGATGGACAAATTTTGCTCTGATATTATGAACTGAAGTCCATAGACTACATTAGGGTTTACTCTTATGTTTTATATGCTATGGCAAGCTTGGGCTTTCCTGTTGGCTCAGACAGTAAAGAATCGGCCTGTGAGGCAGGAGGTTGGGGTTCAGTCCTGCATCAGGAAGAGCCTCTGGAGAAGGGAATGGCTATCCACTCCAATATTCTTGCCAGGAGAATTCCTTGGACAGAGAAGCCTGGTGGGCTACTGTCCATGGGGTCACAAAAAGTCAGACACGACTGAGCAACTAACACTTTCACTTTCATAATGATATGAATTTGATAGGCATAGAGTAAAGGGACAAAGTAGGTAATTAAATGGTCAATCCCACTGGGGATTGTAAATTAAAAAGTATGAGAATGGGAAACCCCTGTATGTTAATGATTGCTTAAAAAAGCAGGTTTGCTTAACTACAAAATCAAGCCGGGTTGTTTAGCCACAAAACCTTGCAAAATGGAAGCATGAGACATCTCTCAAAACAATAGAACAATGACGGCATGAGACTCACATCCCATTTAGTGAGCTCAGTAAGCTAATGGCCCCCAGGACAAGCTTTCTGCACATATTAAAAAAACAATAAAATGGAAAGGTGACATTCAAAATGAAAGACCCTCATGGTACTGAGACTTGAAACAATTTTTCCATAGTGCCATTACTGTCCTGGCTTAACCATGCAGGGACAAGAAAACTCCCCAGCCTAACATGAAAGCAGAGCTGACTATGGAAGCTTAACATCCACTCAAGAATGAGGGAAAAAGTGGTATTTTTTCCCCTTCCCATTTTTCATTTGATTATTAATATAAAACTATAGACCACTAAGTTCTCAGGCACAGCAACCTCTCATCCATCTACTTGTTAACCTCACAAACCTCCTATTCTAATAAATCACTTCTTATCTATCACTTTGCCTCTCACTGGATTCTTTCTGTGCTGAGACATAAATAACTAGAGAACTTGAGAATCCCCCAAAACTACTAAAATCTAGTAGTTTTAAATTCATCATTACAGAATCACAGAGTGTAGTTTCATTGTCTTAAAAACCCCCTGCCTCCCCCATTCACCCCTCCCAGTCTCTCCACCATGGCCCTTCAGACATGTCTTTTCAACATCTGCATAGTTTTGCCTTTACGTAAGTGTCAAATTGTTGCAATTTTACAGTACGTAGATTTATCAGATTGCCTTCTTTCACTTAATAACCTGCATAAAAGGTTCTTTTTATGTTTTTTTCTTCACCTGAGAACTTTTCTTAAAGTCTCTGAACATTATGCCATTGTTTGGAGAGTCTATGGTGTGTTTAGCCATTTATATATTAACAGGCATCTTGGTTGCTTCCAAGTTTTGGCAATCATAAATACAGCTGTTATAAACACACCTGTGTAAGTTTGCATAAACATCAGTTTTCAACTCATTTTTGTAAATACCCCAAAGTGAGACTGTTGGATCATCTGGCAAGTATATTAATTTCATAAGAAACTGACAAACTGTCTTCTAAAGAGTCAGCTTTTTATTGTCACCACTTGGTGAAACTTCTAAATCACTTCAAGGATCAAAATAATTCACCAGGAAAAAAAATTTTTGTTCATCAAAGACCGATTTCTGTCATTACTGTCTTGTTTTAAGAATCTGTTTGTAAACTCTGTCCCAACTGGACCAATCTCATTGTAGCAGATCCTCAGGGTTGAAATCTTATCACCCCACAAAAGTCCAAACAAGGGTAATGTAGACAGGTGATGATATATTTGCTGCTGCTGTTGTTTAGTCGCTAAGTCCTGTCCAATTCTTTTGCCACCCCATGGACTGTAGCCCACCAGGCTCCTCTGTCCATTGGATTTCCCCAGCAAGAATACTGGACTGGGTTGCCATTTTCTTCACCAAAGGATCTTCCTGGACTGGGGACTGAACCTGCCTCTCCTGCATTGTCAGGCAGATCCTTCATCACAGAGCCACCAGGGAAGCCTGATTATGTATTTAGGATCTTTCAAAAATAAAAATGGAGTAACTATAGTTCACACATACAAAATGGAGCCTGGTGGCCTTAGGTGGAGGTAGTTTCAGATGCAGTCTTGCATTGAGAACTTTCAGATGCATCACTGAGAACTTAAACTTTCTGAATTATATCAAACTCAAGACCATCACCAAACATTTTCAAAATAGTATCTGCAGGCAGTACCAGGAGCAAACATAGTTTCAAAGTGCCTCCCTCCTACACCTGCAAATGTGTAACCATTTTGAACCCCAAACAACTCCTGTTTAAACAAGCATTCTTATTTCTTCCCAACTCTAGTCTTAATTCCTGACAATTTATATAGCCTTGTAGTTTTTGGCCTTTATAACCTTTCCTCATTTTGTAGCCTCAGAACATATTAGCTTGTGGTTTTGATCTATGTATGATCTCCTGAGAACAGTGGTGCTAACAAGCCACAAATCAACACCTTTTAGAGGAGGTTTGTGTGTGGGTGGCTACACACGACAGGGTTTCTGTTCTCAGGGGTCTTGGTTACCACAGGTTGAACCTCAGAGAGACAGAGCCTTGTCCCCATCTCTGCTAGGCCAGGGAGACTCGCAGGCTGTGGAGATTTATGCAGACTTTCTCCTGCTGTGCTAGGAAGGGACCCAGCGTGGTGGACAGCCTGAGCAGACGGCTGTCCTCTTAGATCCACCGTTAGTCCACCAGGTCCCCATCAGGCGTTTGGCAGGTTGGAAAGGAGCCAAAGACCCTTCAACGGCAGGCATCCTGTTTACAAGAGTTCTGACTTCCTTTTCTGCCTCAACATCCTGAGAAATGAAACATAGGAAGTGGGGCGTAACATCTAGTGCGGAAGGTGGAGGGTGGGGAGGGAGGGTTATTTGGTACCATCTGGGGTACCATCCAGTCCATGGGCCTATTTTCCAGACTGTATCCGGTGTCTTCCTCAGACCTTGGCAGAAGGTTGGGACCTGGATATGGGAGACAGCTGTGAATGGAGAGGGATGTGGCCACCCCACAGGGAAGCTGGAGCCGCCGGGAGAGGGCAGTGGTAGCAGCCCTGAGATGCCACATCCCCCTGTTTGGCCAGCTCTGCTGCTGCTAAGTTGCTTCCGTCATGTCTGATCTGTGCGGCCCTATGGACAGCAGCCCCCACCAGGCTCCTCTGTCCATAGGAGTTTCCAGGCAAGAGCAATGGAGTGGGTTGCCATTTCCTTCTCCATTGGCCACCTCTGGTCCAGAGCAAAGTCATAGTGAAAGAAGAACCACTACCGCCCAGAGGAGAAGAGAACGAAGAAACTGCCTTCTTGGTCTCAAACAGTTGCAAACTCTCCAGGCCTGTTCCAATAAGAGGTGAACATCTGGCCTGGTTGGGTGATGTGAAAAAATTTGACTTGATTTCTCCCCAGATGGCTGCGTGCTTAAGCTGCCCTTTTCATAGGAGTTTGCAGAACTTCAGTGGGTGACTGGGAGATTCCTTCGGGTAAGCTCTGTGGTCTAGGGATTAAAGGCTTTGAAAGGCTGAGAGAGGGTGGCAGAAGTTCTTAGGGACCTGGTTCAGGGTCTTTCCCCTTTTTTCTCCATCTGCCTCACTCCCAGGATTGTAATCATTATTGAAAAGTTGAGATCCCTTTGGAAGTGGCCTAAATTCCACTCATTTCCAGAAACACAAATGTCCCAGGTTTGTGGGGAGACTTGTCTTTCAGCTTTGTCTGAAGAGCTTTAAGCTCCCTCTGGCTGAATAAAGGTGTGTTTAAAAAAAAAAAAAAAGTTCCCTTCCTGGTGTCAAGCAGGTTAAATGTGTCACCATTTTCATAATGTATTGCTTTTATTAACTGAATTTTCAGAAACAAAGACCTGATTGAGAAGAGGCAATTTTGGGCTGCATTGTTAGAGCCCCAGCTTGGAGACACAGATGCAGGAAGCTCTGAGTTGTGACTGACGCACTTAAAAAAAAAGGAGGAAGTTTATTTATTTTTTTAAATGTGAGAAGCCATGGGTTCATTACAGAGCTTGTTTCTCAAGCATTAAAACTTTAGTTGATGAGAAGTAAAGTGTGTTAAGCAAGGACTTGTTGCACGAACACAGGAAAGGGAGGGAGGGAGATCTTGAGGGAGACAACAAGATTTCTCGGGGTATCTTAAGGCACAGGAATCGGCAGGTGTGGCTCTGTCCTTTTGTGTGGCACAATACAAAGACGCAAAGAAGCTCTAGTCCTTGAATCCTGAAACCGGACCCTTGCCTTCCAACTCCATTTTGTATGCTGACCACCTCATTGTAATTATAATGATCACTCTGTGACAATTTCAATTTGTCATTGCTCTTAGCTCTGTCAGGGTTTCGGTGGTACTATAAACCGTGATCTTTTAAAATGTCCCTGTCTTCACTAGACACCAGAGAAGACACTAACCTTGCCTCAGCCATTCTGGAAAATCCATCCAGGCCTCTCCCACACAAGACCCAGGTGCCTGCTTCATTTCTGCAGATATTTGGTGACTGGATAAGAAGTGATTAGTAATGCCAAACATATGGAAAAAATGAGGCTGCCATTCTGACTAGATACATTACACAGCTACTGCAACAGATAACCTCCTAAATTTTGTTGATAGCACAGTGTATATTTACTTATCACTTATGTAACTGTGAAATATAGGAGGTTCTAGTTAGAACGCAGCTTTCTTCCATGCGGAAATTCAGGGACATAAGTTTCTTTTATCTTGAGGCTGTGCTACTTCTAAGGTCTCCTTGTTTTTTTTTTTTTTTCACCTGAACAGAGAAAGGTAAAGGTTTTTGTGGAGACATATCTGAGCTTGGGTGGCCTCAACCTGCAGGGACTTGAAACAGGACCTTGGTTTCTGGCCAGAGATTGAAGTCAGGCTGAGTGCTGAATCCTGGCCATTAGGATTCACTTCCAGAAAATGAATTTCCACAGAGAAACCAAAACTAGTGAAACAAGTGAAACATTTATTAGGAGGGAAACGACTACATGTGCATAGGCACACACTGGCAGGCCCAGAGCATCGGGTCCTTGTAGTTCGAATCACTTTTATGCAATTTTCTTCTGGGTCTCCTTTGGCCAGATGTCTTGCTTTAGCTGACTCTGAGTCCATATTTGGTATACATCAGTGTCCTCCCATGTGTGTACACACATTTCTTAGCCAAGATCGGCCTAGTGAAGAGACCTGTGGACAGGTTGACATTACTCCCTTTTTGATCTACAAAGAGCCTTGCTGCAGGTGTATTCTTGGAAAGGTCCTCTGGACCATGAGAATGAGAAAAGTACTATCTCATATTTGGGCAGGGCTCAGCTCCTCCTCCTCTTTATCTTAGGATATCTGTCCACAGGGGACAAAGTCCAGCTGTACAGCCCCAAGTCCATTTAGCTCCTGCCTCATGTACATTTCCAACAGCACAAGAGATGACTCTAAACATGGCCACCTGATGTGAAGAGTCGAGTCATTGGAAAAGACCTTGATTCTGGGAAAGACTGAAGGCAGGAGGAGAAGGGGATGACAGAGGATGAGATGGTTGGATGGCATCACTAACTCAGTAGACATGAGTTTGAGCAAGCTCCAAGAGATGGTGATGGATAGGGAGGCCTGGCATGCTGTGGTTCATGGGGTCGCAAAGAGTCAGACATGACTGAGAGACTGAAATGAACTGAACTGATACAGATAACATTTTTTTTAAAGATGTCATTGACCAAGAGAGAAGTCACAGGACTCTCTAATGCATAGTGTTTGATTCCTTTATTGTAGGATTAATATGACAGGGAATGAAATATGTTTTTACCTTAATGAAGATGTTGCAACAGTTAGATGCTACACAGAGAGGAAATGGATTTGCAGGAAAAAAAGTGCACTAAATCAGTTTCTGACAGTGGACTTAATATCCAGGAGTAAGATGGTTTTAATATTTATCAACTTTTTCCCTTTCCTTTTGTTGAAATCTCAACATTTCACTGCTTTAATATTATAGTCTGAGGACACAGCTGGAATGATTTTGAAAGCAATTTTCATATTAGTTTTCTACTTTTTAAATGGTCTGGATCTTTGCTCATCTATATCAATTTGAGAAGAATCATGCAATTTCACAGAATCTCTAGGTTAATTTTGGGAGTGTTGTATTTATATATTATTTTCTTATTCATTTGGGGCTTCCCTGGTGGCTCAGAGGTTAAAGCGTCTGCCTCAATGCGGGAGACCCGGGTTCAATCCCTGGGTCGGGAAGATCCCCTGGAGAAGGAAATGGCAATCCACTCCAGTATTCTTGCCTGGAGAATCCCATGGACAGAGAAGCCTAGTACATTACAGTCCACGGGGTCGCAAAGAGTCGGACACGACTGAGCAACTTCACCTTCACCTTCACCTTCACCTTATTCATTTACAATGTATCTCTTGTATTGATTTATGTTGTGTATAACTTACAATTTTTCTAAACAGTTACTGCATAGTATTTATTATATGTGTCTCTATTATATATATCTATTGCTTCTGCGATTATATACTTTTATTATTTTTTTTAACTTTTTAAAAAAATTTTAATTTTACTTTATTTTACTTTACAATACTGTATTGGTTTTGCCATACATCAACATGAATCCACTATAGGTGTACAGGAGTTCCCAATCCTGAACCCCCTCCCACCTCCCTCCCCATACCATCTCTCTGGGTCATCCCAGTGCACCAGCCCAAAGCATCCTGTATGCTGCATCGAACCTAGACTGGCGATTCGTTTCTTACATGATATTATACATGTTTCAATGCCATTCTCCCAAATCATCCCACCCTCTCCCTCTCCCACAGAGTCCAAAATTCTGTTCTATACATCTGTGTCTAAATAGTTGTTTTTATTAGCAAGGTAACTCTTTTAGGTATTCTTGTTTTGTTCAATATACTTTCTGACAATTCATAATTTTCTAATAATTTGTGGATTAATTTAAATACTGGAAAACATAGCATCTAGTAGTAACAAGTTTATTTTTCCTATATTGTAAAAATTAGTTATTTCTTGTCTAATTAAAATGGGTGGAATTTCCAGGACAATATTGATGGTAAACATTGTTCCACATTTAAAAAGAAAATACTTCCAATATATTAACATGAGTCATGTTGTATCTAGTTTTTTATATCCTTTTCTTAAAAGTTAGGTTGATTCTTTTCTATTTTTATTTGCTAAGAGTTTTTTGTTTTTTGTTTTTGTTTTTGTAAGAAAGACTTCATTTTCTTGTATGCTTTTGTTTGGTGCATCTGTTTCAATGTTGTCATGGTTTCTATTTCTTAATCTTTTAATGTAGTGACTGAAATTTTAAATTTTCTAATGTTAAGAGACTGCTTTACATTCCTAGATAAAATTCAATTTGGTCATGATGTGATATCCTATTTATTTTAGATATATTCATTTTATATTTATTTTTTAACAGTCTTGAGTGTGATTACCCTAAAAATTTCCTTAGGAAAGTAGGGATTATAGTTTGAATAATTCAGTGATGACACAGTTGAAAAATGTGCTGCTTTACAATTATGTTATAAAATTGTGAATGATAAATTTCATATGTCTTGAAAATTCTCCTAATCACATTTTCTGCATTTTTTTTTTTTTTTTAAGATACGGACTTGTGATCTTCAGTGAAGAGCAGCAGCAACCTTTGAGAGACATGCTAGAAAAGAGTACTCATGGACATCATGACATAATGATGTCACCAACATTGAATGCTGGTACTAGAGAGCTGCAGCCTCTAGAAGATTTATATTGTTTCAATGGAAAAACAAATCTCATTTTCTCCTATGGGAGAAATAAAATTAGAAAAGACACTTTTGACAATAACAAATCTGATATCACCCCTGGCTCTCATCAGGAAAGGGGCTTCCCAGGTGGCTCAGTGGAAAAAGAATCCACCTGTTAAACCAAGAGTTGCAGGAGACATGGGTTCAAACCCTGGGTCGGAAAGTTCCTCTGGAGAAGGAAATGGCAACCCACTCGCATATTCTTGACTGGACAATCCCATGGACAGAGGAACTTGGTGTGCTCCAGTCCACAGGGTTGCAAAGAGTGGGACACAACTGAGCGACTGAGCACACATGCCCTGAACAGGGAGAAATAGCATCTGAACACCGTAAACAATCTGAATGCACCCTCACTGGATAAGCCAGTGCATAACCAATTCCCTTTTCCCACTATTCAGAAGAATTTTTGCTAAATAATAATGATTTTCACGAGCTTATGAATTCTGCGAGCACTTTAAGTAAAGCATTGTTTGAAGAAAGACCCTATGGTACATGTTTGCCCTGGATCTCAGACCTAGGCGGAAGGCTTTTCAAGACCAAATATCCAGTAATCAGTGATTACACAGGGTCTTTGCAGTTGAGGGTAACTTAATTTATATCTATGAATTTTAATATGAAAAACTACACAATCTATCCCATGGGATAGAATTATTTTTGTAAACTTCTGAAAAGTGACAGTGAAGTCCTTCAGTTGTGTCTGACTCTTTGTGACCTCATGGACTATAGCCTACCAGGCTCATCGGTCCATAGGATTTTCACGACAAGAATACTGGAGTGGGTTGCCATTTCCTTCTCCAGAGGATCTTCCCGACCAAGGGATCGAACCCAGGTCCTCCCACATTTTAGGCAGACGCATTACCATCTGAGTTACACATATGGTGTGTAGACTCAAGAAATTTCTTCCTATATTTTATGAGTACTCTTGCCTGGAAAATCTCATGGGTGGAGGAGTCTGGTAGGCAGAAGTCCTTAGCTGCCCCTCTTACTATGGGGTCGCTAAGAGTCAGACACGACTGAGCGACTTCACTTTCACTGTTCACTTTCATGCATTGGAGAAGGAAATGGCAACCCACTCCAGTGTTCTTGCCTTGAGAATCCCAGGGATGGGGGAGCCTGGTGGGTTGCTGTCTATGGGGTTGCACAGAGTTAGACACGACTGAAGCGACTTAGCAGCAGCAACAGCATGTCTTATGAGGTTGAACTATGAGCCTAAAGTGTTGTGTTGACATTCTAATGCTCAGGACCTCAGACTGTGACCTTATTTGGAAATTAGGGCTGGGCTGAATGTAATAGTGAAGACGTCATTACCATAGGCCTCAAGATATTTAGCACCAGTGGTGTTATAAGAAGAGGATATTTGGAGTCAGACAAAACTCTTAACAAAGAGAAGACAACGTGAAGACAAAGGGAAAAGACAGCCATGTGAGTGAAATGATGTACCTATAAGTCAGAGAGTGCTAGCTATGGCCAGCATTACCAGAAGCAGGAAGAGGCAAGAAAGGACTGTCTCCTAGAGCAGTCTGAGAGAGATGACCCAGAGGACACATTGATGTTGGGCCTTCCAGGCTGTAGTGCTGTGAGACAATCAGTTCCTGGTGCTTTAAATCATGCAGTGCATGGCACTTTGTTATGGCAGCAATAGCATTAATACATTGCATTTCTGAAACTGTACAAACCCCTGCATCCTTGTTTTTAAAGTAAAAGACTGACTCAGGAATCAATGATTGATTCATTTTTTGTCAGTTGTTTCATGAGGGCTGTCTTTCCACCTTGCTTATAGTTTCCTTTGTTGTGCCAAGCTTTTAAGTTTAATGAAGTCCCATTTGTTTATTTTTTGTTTTTAATTGCATTACTCTAGGAGGTGAGTCATAGAGGATCTTGCTGTGATTTATGCTGAAGAATGTTCTACTCCTCATGTTTTCCTCTAAGAGTTTTATAGTTTTTTGTCTTACATTTATGTCTTTCATCCATTTTGAGTTTCTTTTTGTGTGTGGTGTTAGAAAGTGTTATAGTTTACCTCTTTTACATGTAGTTGACCAGTTTTCCCAGCACCCCTCGTTGAAGAGAGAAATGAGCAGATGTAGAAACAAAGACTAGCTACTGGGCTGGAGAACCGGTAACAATTTAGATTATAATACAGCCACATAGCAGAATCGCTGAACTCCTATTTCTCTGAAATATATAAAGGCATGACACACATTGCTAAGTTATTTTTATAAGAAGCAGACCCACTCCAAATGAAAACTGCTGACCATGGGAACATCAACTCTAGACTGATTGAAACCGAAAATTGATGATGCTTGAAACTTCACCTTGATGCCAACCAATCCAATAATTGTCCATGAGTTGGTCACACATTGCTCCTTGAACACTGTAAAACTCCTCACTATCCCACTCCCAGGTGTGTCAGTCTTGAGTACATTAGCCTTCTGTGGCCCCCTTTTGCCTGATTGCCCAAAACCTGTCTCTATGTTTCTATTCAGCACCAGAGAAACAGGCAGAGTTTTGGCACCATTATCAATATCAGCTTCTTTTCATTTCTATGTTTCATCTTTTTCAGATACAAGCATAACTTAGAATGTCCACTGCTTCTTTCAGGAAATGTATTTTAAGGAAAATACATTTTAAGGAAAATACATTCTCTCAGCATTTCAGTCCAGTCAAATCTAATTTTATCTATCACTCGACAAAAAGAGAATAAAAGCAGCCCTCACCACGTCACTTCTATCTTCATTGCTGTATTCAGTGAACTTGCTTCAGTAAATAACTCCCATGTCCTCTTGAGCACCATTTCCTTTTCTTCTTTACCAAAGGATAGTAGATTTATAAAATTAACTTCAAATGTACAATATAGCAGTTCAAAATTTTTATACTGTGTATATATAGTTATAGATGCAAAGAACAAATATGTTTTTGCCAGGAAGGAGTTAGGGGAAGCAGAGAGAAAGAAAGAGGAAGAGTGAGAAACCAAAACCTTCAGTTACAAAATAAATGAGTTATAAGCATGAAACGTACAGTGCAGGGAACAGAGTCAATAACAGTGTAATATATCTGCAAGCTGACATGTCATAACTGGACTTATTATGGTGATTAGTTTGAAATCCATTGTCTTGCAATTAAAGTATTATTCTTGAAATAGCTTCTTTGTCTTTTTAAACATTCATACAAAGCCCAATCTTCTGTGTGTGTTTGTGGCAAGTGGCCTTCTGACTAAAACTGTGTGGTTCACTGTGTGACTTTCATTATCCAAATTAGCTCAGCTTGACATATTCAGTTCCTCAGGAAGTTCCGATGTCAAACGGTTGACTCTGGTCTTAGTTATCTAATCAGAGCTGGAGGTAAAATACATGATATAAATATGGTAGAGAAAGATGCTTTCCAACTGTGTGGATTGCAAAACGAGGTAAGAATTTGGGTTGTAAGGAATGAGGTTGGGGATTGAGGTGATAAAATAATGCTACTGATAAGACTCTAGTGTCTACACAGGGCAAGTGGTTCACAGGTACAGGGTTTTCAGGATAAGAGACTTTAAAAGGGTGCTGTAATTTATAAAATTATAAATGTGTTTATAATTTGTATAAGAATAAGCAGATATGGAAATTCTTGTTTGCACAGGTAATGAAAGGGAAATATTAAGAGAAAGAGACAAGAGAATGGAAACAGGTAAAATTTATGACTGACAATGAAATGATTAATTTCACTGGGAAAATATTGTAAAGTGTTACACAGATGCAGCATGTTATTATTATGAAATAAAGTATAAAACTTATCATGGAAGCTCACAGTCAAGAAAACATTAAAAGGCAAGTAAAAGATATTTTAACAATTAAAAAAAATGAACAATTCCAGATAAAAATTTAGGAGAACATTAAAATAAAATATCTTACATTAGATGCTGTATAGAAAGAAAAATGTGTGTGTGTGTGTGTGTGTGTGTATGTATATACAAATACATACATATATATGAGATTGAAATTAAAATCATTTATTAAGATTTTGTTTGATGACTTACTATGAAAAAAGAGACTTTTACCTGTTGGAGAAAGTTGGGTTGTCATAATTTAGGATGGAAATTTTTCTTTATTACCTTGATAAAAGTAGCAATCAATTTAGATAGAAGGCAATTCAGAGGAGGAAAAAGATGATTTCTAATTCTTGTTAAATGACTTCATTTATTTCTTCATTCATTTCTTCATTCCTTTGGAATTTTGAGTATCTTTATAATAGTTGCTTAAAATATTTGGTAGATAATTCCAACATCTGTGTCATGTCAGCACAGCTTCTGTTGATTGTCTTTCCCCATGCAAGTCCAAATTCTCATGGCTATTCATATGCTGAATAGTTTTGGATTGTCTTCTGGACACTTTTAATAAATATTTTGTTAGGAGACGCTTTGTTTAAATATCTGGAGCATATCCAAATTTTTGATTTGAGCAATCACTCTGGCTAGGTTTAGGCCTTCTGTTGGCTCTGGTTCCAGTTCAGTTTTCAGAGCCCTTGTAGTGTTGTTCAGATATTTCTTGCAAGTGAATCAACCATGGCCAATATGGAAAATGTTCTGCTATGAAGAGTTTAGGTCTCCGTGTCTTTGGTACATTAGAGTCGGATGTAGGCATGCACAGCTCGTGTGTCTGTGGACAGAGGGAGGGCAGGAATTTGCTACCCTCTAAGTACTTTGGCCACCTCATGCAAAGAGTTGATTCATTGGAAAAGACTCTGATGCTGGGAGGGTTTGGGGGCAGGAGGAAGAGGGGACAACAGAGGATGAGATGGCTGGATGGCATCACCGACTTGATGGACGTGAGTTTGAGTGAACTCCAGGAGATGGTGATGGACAGGGAGGTCTGGTGTGTTGTGATTCATGAGGTCGCAAAGAGTCGAACACGACTGAGCAACTGAATTGAACTGAATCGCATGGTGGTGGTTTTTTCTGGTGGCCAGACACTCCCTTGAAACTCTACAGAACCTTCACAATGAATGATCACCAGCTTAACAAAGTTACTTTTTCTATGACTCAAGAAATTGAAAAAATTATAATCATTTTTGAAGCTCCTTGCCAAGAATCAGAGGCAAAATTAAAATATACTTATTATAGCACAGTTTTCAACCACCTAGGTGGTGCTGGTGGTGAAGAATCCCCCTGCCAATGCAGGAGATGCACGAGATGCAGGTTCAGTCCCTGGGTGGGGAAGATCCCCTGAAACAGGCACTGGCACCCCGCGCCAGTATTCTTGCCTGAACACTTCCATGGGTAGAGGAGCCTGGTAGGCTATAGCCCATGGCACTGCAGAGGGTCAGACATAACTAAGCACAGAAAACAAAAACAAAAAGTTAAGCACAGTTTTTAAAGTGTCAGAACTTAGGGCAGAAATATTGGAATTGTCACACTGGAAACTTTTTAAAACTATGACTGACATGCTAATGACCCCAATGCAAAATATAGACACAATGAAGAATAAATAGGTAGTGAAAGGAGAGACATAGAAATTATAAGAAAGGGAAAAAAATGTCAGAGAATCAAAAACACTTACAAAAATAAAGGGTGTCTGATGGCCTCATAATAGATTAGACATGGCTGAGGATAGAATCTCTGAGTTTAGGACATAGCAACAGAAACATCCCAAACTGAAAAGTTAAAAGAAAAAAACTCAGGAAAAAAAAAGAAAAGAAAAGAAAACCCAAAACAATATCCAAGAGCTCTGGGATAACTACAAAAAGTGCAACATGTAATAGGTGAAAGGTTGCTGTTGAATTACGACCCCGGGATTTTTGACCCCCAGAGGAGAATTCAATCCGGGCCAGAGACGAGGCTTGATCGTTCAGAGCTTTTGTGTAATAAAGTTTTACTAAAGTATAAAGGAAATAGTGAAAGCTTCTGACATAGGCATCAGAAGGGAGCAGAAAGAGTACCCCGCTGCTAGCCTTCACTGGATGTTATATAGTCACCAGCAGTCTGTTAATGAAAGAAAGGAATGTCTCAAAACTTAGAATAGCACCAGGCCCCTCACCCATAAAATGTATTTTGGGATAATCTTGGTTCCAAATGGTTTATCTTGGGCCATAAAAGGATTAACGTGAATCTTGAAGAAGGGCAGAGCACCATACAAATAGTTTCATTTACATAGATTAGAGGAACAATATCTGAGTATAACATACTGGTTTATCAAGTAGGTTCTGAGCCCAAAGGCAGAACCAACTTGAAGACTTAGTTTGGGGTAAATCCATAGTACATTAGCAAAGCTTAAGATAAACATTTCCATAAGAAAAAGGCAATGGTTAACTTCAAGTGAAACCAGGTGTCATTATGGCAACACAGAATTTTAAGAGAAACTTCCTTTTAAATTTGTATAGAGAAGGAAAAAATATCGCTAGTTTGTTTCCTCCTACTGCTTAAGAGAGAGAAAAATGTCTGACACTTGCAGGCTATTTCCTCCGTTTGGAGACCCCTGGCTTTCCTGCCTGTTACCCTCTCATTCCTCCCTTTTCTTTTAGGAGAATTATGTTGCCTAGGGAAAAGGGGCGTCATTTTCATTTCATAACTACTTCCAAGCTGAGAAGGGGTGTTGTCCCTAAATTGGCGAGCAACATATTTTCCTAATCTTCATATTGAGGATATCTGATCTAGGGGCCCCAAATAGTAGTTGGAGGCAGCTGCAGCAGTAGCAGGAGTTTGAGCAACCATTTGTAATTTTAAAGCTTTCACGCGGCTAGAAACAAATCCAGTTATACAGTTACAGATGCAGGGAACAAACAGTAAAAACAAAACAATCAGAATTATTGTAATTAAGATAGTTGTCCACCATGGGGAACTAGTTAACGTCTCCCAAAGTGAGGCAATTGAGGCTTCAGGAGTAGCCATGGCCTCAATTCTCTTGTTCATGTGTTTAGTAAAATGAGTAACATTCGTGCTCATATGAGGTATATATGTACAGCATTGAGTATGAATAACAGCACACGTTCTTCTTTGCGCAGATGTCAGAATATCTAAAGCCAATCTGTTTTGTTAAAACCACCTTTCTAATTTGTGCTTGTTCAGCATTAAGAGCTGAAATAGCCTTTTGAGAATCTTGTAATGCCTGTTGAGTAAAATTAGTCAAAGCATCTACTTGTAGCATAACATCTGTAGTTCCCAAAGAGGGAACAAAGACTGCAGGCAAATAATCATACCAGTGAAATACAGACCTTGCCCACTGAGTTTTAAGGTGGGGTAAATTAGCAGGATTTTCTGGAAGCTCTAAAAATATAAAGCCGTGAGTAAAGGTTAGACCCAGGGTGCATCTCCCTATCCAACCAGGGGGAAGCCATGTCCATAGGTAAAAGCCACATATCCAATAGGTCCCGTTTGGAGCAAGCCAGCGTGACTGAGATATCCAGTCCCAATTAGTGCCTGGCCACACAAAGGGAGGACCTGAACTGGGGTTGGAAAACACAGGAATGATTACGTTGTATATTTTCTGAGGCAAAAATCCCAATTGTTTCCAATCATTATAATTAAATTGTTGGCTAACTTTTAGGGATGGCTCTGTTTGTTCCCAGCATATAAGGGCAGTAGATATTAAACGCCCTTTTTCAGCAGTTAGCCATATAACCTCATCCCATATTTATAAACTTCAGGTAAAAAACTATTAGATCAAGACCTATTTGTCTTATGTGTAGCAAAATAGTCATTGAACCAAAACAATGTATAATCAAAATTAAAAGTCACATTATGTCTATAGTTAAAGTACAAAGTGTTGCACCAGTCCATTTTAGGGTTGGTAGATGTCATTAGGAGAAGGAGAGGCATCACATGTAATTGTTGTCGAAGGTATTTACACACTTGGGGAAAGTCTTTTCCTTGAAGTGGAGATGTCCACCACAGGAAGCCTTCCACTGATGAAGAAGGGAGTGCTCCACAGATCCAGCAGTTAGACTGATTGTGGAATGCGGCATAAGAGTGAGCCCAGGACAGGAAGGCATTGTCTTGAGGATCAAACGGCAGACTCAGGATATTTGGAGTCAGCAGAAGTAAGCTCACATAGGTTATCAGGCCCATCTGAAAAGAACAAAGTCAGAACATAGAAAATAAAGACATAAAAAGATGTCACTTAGTTTTGGTCAGGGTGTCACCTCTTAACTCGAGTGTGATATACCCACGAATAAATTCCTGGCACTTTGACAGCTGTGGGAGAAGAAAGAGTAACAGGGTAAGGGCCTTCCCAGAGTGGCTCGAGGGATGGGCCCCCAGATCCCAAAGTTTTATGAGGACCTCAGTTTCTGGCTCAAATAGAGGCTTGCTTGACTCAGAGGCAGGGTCAGGAGTCATCTCCCGGAGTTCTGTTAATGCCTGTTGGAAAGCTGAGAGCTGAGTTACATAACTAGTTAATTCCAAGGCTTCAGGGTCAATGAAAACATCTGTGCATAAGAAAGGCCTTCAATAAATACATTCAAAGGGGGACAGTCCCTCTTTTCTGGGGGCAGTTTGAGCCCTCATTAAAGCTATGGGTAGGACTTTAATCTAATTGTCCTGTGTGTCTTGAGTTAATTTGCGCAAATGTCTTTTGATAATGTCATTAGCTTTTTCAACCTTTCCTGAGGATTGGGGTCTCCAGGAACAGTGTAAGTGATATTTTATTCCTAGAGCTTAGACACCCCCTGAGTTACAGCAGCTTTAAAGGCAGAGCCATTGTCACTCTGAAGGCTCCATGGCAGCCCAAACCTGGGGAAAATTTCATGGATTAAAATCTTTATAACCTCCTTAGCCTGTTCACTACGACAAGGAAAAGCCTCAATCCATCCAGTAAAAGTATTTACCCAAATGTGTAAGCAAGAATATCCATTAGCTTTTGGCATATGAGTGAAATCAATTTCCCAGTCCTCTCCAGGATACTTCCCACTTGTTTGTAATCCAGATTTTGCTAGCTTTTCAGTCTTTGGGTTATTTTTCTGACAAACCTCACACCTTTTGATAATATTTTTTAAAGTTTTCATTACATTTTTACCTTCAAACAAACGAGAAGTCATTTGGTAAGTATTCTCTGCACCCAAATGAAAACTCTGATGTAAACCCTTAAGAATTTTCCATTGAGCATTTTCAGGAGTTATTAATCGTCCATCTTCGGACTGTAACCGTCTTTTATCAGTAATCTTTGCTCCTCTTTTTTTCACATCTTTCTAATTCTTCTTTAGTATATTGTGGTGTTTCCTGTTCCATAGGACCTGTCCAGATCAAAGGCGTCTGCAGTGAAGGGGTTTCGTAAAGTGCCGCTTTTCTGCCTTGACAGTCAGCCAGCTGATTACATTAGGCCGCTTTATTCCCATCCCTGTTGTGCCCTTTGCAATGCCTAACAGCTACTTCTTTAGCACAATACATAGCAGTTAAGTCTCTCGATCTCTCTGAAATGTTTAATAGGTTCTGTTGCTGTTTTAAACTGTCTTTCTTTTCATATTGCAGCATGAGCATGTAAAGTCAAATAAGCATACTTAGAATCCTTGTAGATAACTTACCCGCTGCCTGGGTCAGAGCCGCAAGCTCCACTAACTGAGCCCTGGTTCCTTGGGGGAGAGATTTTGCTTCCAAAACCTGTTCAGAAGTCACCACGGCATAACCTGCTTTACACTTTCCATCCCGAACAAAAGAACTGCCATCTGTAAATATTTCCATGTCAGATTGTCTAATGGGGTATCCATTAGATCTTCCCAAGCTGCATAGTTTAAAGTTAGGAATTGAGAACAATCGTGATCAGGTGGTTCATTTTCCTTCTCAGGAAGGAAATTGGCAGGATTTAAATTTCCACAAACTTTGAGCTTAGTTACTGGTCCTTCTAACAACAATGACTGATATTTAAGAAGCCTACTGTCTGTCATCCCAATATTAACCTTAGAATTTAAGATTCCACTCACATCATGAGAAGTCAGTGCAGTAAGGTTTTGTCCATTAATTATTTTTAAAGCTTCAGGTGCTAATAAAGCTGCTGTCCCAATTACTCTTAGGCAGTGGGGCCACCCAGGTGAAATTACATCTAATTCTCTGATTAGATAAGCAATAGGTTGCTGGTGAGGCCCTCGGGGTTGTGTCAAAACTCCCAAGGCCATACCTTTCCTTTCAGTGACAAACAAATTAAATTCTGACCCTGTGGGCAAGCTCAGAGCTGGAGCTTGCAGGAGAGCAGTCTGAAGAACCTTAAAAGCCTTTTGAGTTTCTGGAGACCAAACCAGTTTGTCAGTTTGGGCCTGCTGAGTTTCAGCTATAAGTTTATATAAAGGCCGGGCATGTTCCCCATAACCCGGAATCCAAATGTGACAGTAACCTGTGATTCCCCCAAATCCTCTCAATTGTCTTAAAGTCATAGGTAGGGGATGATTTAGTATAGGCTTAATTCTCTCAGGGCCTTTGGCCCTAGTCCCTTCTGATATGATTAGGCCCAGATATCTAACTGATTGTTGACAAAGCTGAGCCATTTCTCTTGATGCCTTGTAACCACAGCCTGCCAGAAAATTTAAGAAATCTTCTGAGGCTCGCGAACAAGCTTCCTGTCTCAGCACAGAGCAAAATGTCATCAACATATTGTAACACCACCACTTCAGAGCTATTAAAGTTTTGTAGATCCTGTGATAAACTTTGTCCAAATCAGTGAGGACCGTCAAGAAATCCCTAGGGCAAAACTGTCCAGGATAACTGAGAAGCTGGTGCCAAGAAATCCCTGGGGCAAAACCGTCCAGGTTAACTGAGAAGCTGGCTGCGTAGGGTCTTCAAAGGCAAATAGAAATTGACTTTCCTCCGCCAGAGACACTGAATAGAAGGCATCTTTTAAATCAATTACTGAGAAATATTTGGCTCGTTCAGGAATTTCAGACAATAGAGTATAAGGATTAGGCACCACGGGGTGCAAAGAAACTACAGCCTCATTTATTATACATAAATCTTGAACTAGTCTCCATTTACCATTCGATTTCTTAATACCCAAAATAGGAGTGTTGCAAGGACTGTTACAGGGAATTAATAGTCCCTGTTCCTTTAAATTTTCAGTGATGGGTTTTAACCCTTCCTTAACCTCAGGTTTCAGAGGATACTGTTTCTTACGTGGAAATAAGTGTGAGTCTTTGAGCTTGACAACTACAGGAATAGCATTTTGTGCTCAACCCACAGATTTTCCATCAGCCCATACTCTAGGATTTACATTTTGTTCAACTAGAGGGAGAGAAATGGAAGGCTCCATATTCATAAAAACAGAAGCATGGACCTTGTTCAGTATATCCCTCCCCAAAAGGGGTGAGGGAGATTCTGGCACGATCAGAAACTCGTGTAAAAATAGCACAGAATCCCAGTTGCAAGATAAAGAATAACTGAAATAATACCTTTTGGCTCGTCCAGACAGTCCCATTATGGAAGCAGATTGGGAAGAAAGTGGGCCAGGGGCTTCAGTAAGCACAGAGTAAGTTGCCCCGGTATCTAAAAGGAAATCGACGGACTGGGCCCCCACAATTATTAATACCTGGGGTTCCTCAGGTGTAATTAGGATGGCAGCTTGTGTGGGGATGCCTGGGCACCTTCAGTCCTGATTGTCTTGAGAGTCTGACCCCAGAGACCTACGCCTCTGAGGGCAGTCTCCCAGTGTGGTCCTTTGCAGACCAGACATGGAGCTGGGGGTGGCTTAGATGCCTGAGGGCAATCCCACTTGAGGTGCCCCTCCTTTCCACAGTAATAGCAAGCCATCCTTTTTCACCTGGGTCCCTCTGGGCATTTTTCTCTGGCTGTTTAAGAAAGTTTTTCATAGCCATTGCGAAGGTTTCCGCCTTTTCCTTTGTCTTTCTTTCTTTTCTTCATATTCCTTACCATAATAGACTGTCTGAGCCAATTGTAACAGAGTATCTAAAGACTGATTTGGTCCATACGCCCATTTTTGTAGCTTATGGCGGATATCTGGAGCCAACTGAGTGATAAATCTATCTTTTAAGATCACTTTTCCTTCTTCACCTTTGGGATCAATCTCAGTGAATCTGCAAAGAGCTTCTCTTGGTCTATCTAGGAATTTACCAGGAGTTTCCTTCTCCTCTTGTTCTATGTCTGCCAATTTGCTATAGTTTAAAGGCTTAGAACACGCCTGCCTGAGTCCTTCAAGAATACATCTGACAAAATGACTCTGATCCCATCTTCCTTTAGCTGTGTTGTAGTCTCAGTCTTGTTCTATAGTTGGGGCCGCCTGATTCCCAGTGGGAAAGGCCGCTATCTCGTCCTCCCTCTTCCCTACTGATTCATTACCAAGCCATTCATCTCCATAAGCAACTGCTTTCCCCAAAACTCGAGTCTTTGAGTCAGGAGTCAGCGTTTGTCCCAAGATATACATCATATCTTTTCAAGTAAGGTCATAAAGCAGAGTAACACCTTTAAAAGCTCTAAGATATTTTTCTGGGTCTTCTAAATAGTCTCCCAGGTCCTCCTTGATTCTGTGTTATTTCTTGATAAGAAAAAGGCTTATTAACTCTCATAGACTGATTATTTCTCCTGGTGGGTTTTTCATAAAGAGGCAACAGCTTGTGTGGCTGTTCCTCAGTCTCTCTGTCTGCTCTGTGCATATGATCCCAGGGATAGACTGGAGAAACCTGTTTTTCTTTTTTTTTTCTTTGTCTCCTGTCCTCATCTCATCTCTTATTTCAATGGTCTGAGTTTCTACTGAAACCAGAAGAGTCTGAGGTCGTACTGAGACAAGAGTTGTTCGGACCTCCACGTGGGCGTTTGAATCTCAGTTTGGGTTTCCACTGAGACCAAAGCAGCCATTCTGAGGGGGGTTCTCTGGCTTTCAGTTAGCTCAGCTTGGAGCCCCGGAAACGGGGGCAAAGTGGGAGGACAGGAGGGAGCTGAAGGTTTCATGCCCAAATCTATACCCTTAGGACATAAGTCTGGCATATTTCACAGAGAGAAAAAGGGCAACACATATGCTACTTCTACCTATTTCCCTTGTTCCTTACAGAACCGGTCTAATTGTAAAACAGTATTATACTTAAGAGACCTTCCAACCGACCACCGTTCGCCATCCTCCAATGGATACCGTGGCCATGCAGTATCGCATAGGAAGACCAAGTGTGTCTTCTTTAAGCCCTGGGGATCAAATCTGTCCCAGTTTTTCAGGATACAGTTCAAAGGAGTGAGGCTGTAATTGTTAGCTCCCATCTGTAAGAGAGAAAAAAGCGACCAGTGCCATTTTTCTACCGGAGGCGTCCCTCCCCGCTCTAGATGGGGGTGTAGACAGACTTTACACCAGACGCTTTTCCTTCCTGGTCTGATTTAGTCTGTCCCTTACCGATGCAGGCGCCGTCTCGACCCTCCCGGTTCTACCACCGAGATGGGGTGGGGATGTACCAGGGGTAGACCTGATAGCATCTCTACCCAACATCCAGCTCTTCACCTTTAACCTTGCTTGCCTCTGATGCCACCCAGGGTGCCATCAGTCCGGAATGCCTCCAAGCTAAGACCGCTAGGGGAAATATTCATCACCTGAATGCCTGTGCACGACCCTGAGTATATTCCTGACCACAATAAGACTGATATGAACATAAAGCTGGGATGTTCTTTTCAAGCATCACCACACCAGTATGAGAGCCTCCTCTGGTCCACTAAGAGCCAGTGTTACCAAAAGAGAAAACCCATTGCAGTCCCAGTCTGAGTAACCTTTAACCTCCGAGATGTTCTTGGGACTAGAGCTCCATCTAGCTTCTGAACTTCTGATTCTTAGCGAGGCTAAGCGCTTTCTTGACTCCAATCCAAGTTTGGGACCTGAGCCACAGAACACAGTAACAGTATTGATCACAAGTCCCTTGAAAGTCTATGATCCGATAGATTAAGTTAGTACTTCTAATTCCCAAGGAGTTATGAAATGGTCAAAGAGACCAAAAAGTTTGACCGAGAAAGGAGAGTTCGGTCCACATGCTTTGCCCATTTCTGGTCGGTTCCCAAAGGAGTCATTGGGTGCCTCTTGGCATTGGCAGGTCAGTAGAAACCCCTGACAGGCTTTTGTCATAAGCTGTATGAGATCACCATGGAACCGCAAAGCAGGGCTCCTCATTTGCTTCACGCAGGGTACGTCATCCATCCACACAAGCACACCATAGAGTTAGTAAAGCACAGCAGAAATCATGTTCGCTAAAAGAAAAAAGAACTAGAGCTCCAAGCATCCTTATCTTGTCCTGAAGGATCCCAGAGGAGCCCCCAAGATGAAAGGTTGTTGAATCACGACGCCAGGATTCTCAGACCCCGGAGGAGAAGAATTCAATCTGGGGCCAGAGATGAGGCTTGATCGCTCAGAGCTTTTGTGCAATAAAGTTTTATTGGAGTATAAAGGAGATAGAGAAAGCTTCTGACATAGGCATCAGAAGGGGGCAGAAAGAGTACCTCCCTGCTAGCCTTCAGCTGGTTGTTATATAGTCACCAGCAGTCTGTTAATGAAAGAAAGGAATGTCTCACAATTTAGAATGGCACCAGGCCCCTCACCCATAAGATGTATTTTGGGATAATCTTGGCTCCAAATGGCTTATCTTGGGCCATAAAAGGATTAACTTGAATCTTGAAGAAGGGCAGAGCACCATACAAATAGTTTCATTTACATAGATTAGAGGAACAATATCTGAGTATAACATACTGGTTTATCAAGTAGGTTCTGAGCCCAAAAGGCAGAACTGACTTGAAGACAGAGTTTGGGGTAAATGCATAGTACATTCAGTTCAGTTCAGTCGCGCAGTTGTGTCCGACTCCTTGCAACCCCATGAATCACAGTACGCCAGGCCTCCCTGTCCATCACCAACTCCCGGAGTTCACTCAGACTCATTTCTATTGAGTCCATGATGCCATCCAGCCATCTCATCCTCGGTCGTCCCTTTCTCCTCCTGCCCCCAATCCCTCCCAGCATCAGGGTCTTTTCCAATGAGTCAACTCTTCGCATAAGGTGCCCAAAGTACTGGAGCTTCAGTTTTAGCATCATTCCTTCCAAAGAAATCCCAGGGTTGATCTCCTTCAGAATGGACTGGTTGGATCTCCTTGCAGTCCAAGGGACTCTCAAGAGTCTTCTCCAACACCACAGTTCAAAAGCATCAATTCTTCTGCGCTCAGCCTTCTTCACAGTCCAACTCTCACATCCATACATGACCACAGGAAAAACCATAGCCTTGACTAGACGGACCTTAGTCGGCAAAGTAATGTCTCTGCTTTTGAATATACTATCTAGGTTGGTCATAACTTTTCTTCCAAGGAGTAAGCGCCTTTTAATTTCATGGCTGCAGTCACCATCTGCAGTGATTTTGGAGCCCAAAAAAACAAAGTCTGACACTGTTTCTACTGTTTCCCCATCTATTTCCCATGAAGTGATGGGGCCAGATGCCATGATCTTCGTTTTCTGAATGTTGAGCTTTACGCCAGGCCTCCCTGTCCATCACCAACTCCCGGAGTTCACTCAGACTCACGTCCATTGAGTCTGTGATGCCATCCAGCCATCTCATCCTCGGTCGTCCCTTTCTCCTCCTGCCCCCAATCCCTCCCAGCATCAGGGTCTTTTCCAATGAGTCAACTCTTCGCATAAGGTGCCCAAAGTACTGGAGCTTCAGTTTTAGCATCATTCCTTCCAAAGAAATCCCAGGGTTGATCTCCTTCAGAATGGACTGGTTGGATCTCCTTGCAGTCCAAGGGACTCTCAAGAGTCTTCTCCAACACCACAGTTCAAAAGCATCAATTCTTCTGCGCTCAGCCTTCTTCACAGTCCAACTCTCACATCCATACATGACCACAGGAAAAACCATAGCCTTGACTAGACGGACCTTAGTCGGCAAAGTAATGTCTCTGCTTTTGAATATACTATCTAGGTTGGTCATAACTTTTCTTCCAAGGAGTAAGCGCCTTTTAATTTCATGGCTGCAGTCACCATCTGCAGTGACTTTGGAGCCCAAAAAAACAAAGTCTGACACTGTTTCTACTGTTTCCCCATCTATTTCCCATGAAGTGATGGGACCAGATGCCATGATCTTTGTTTTCTGAATGTTGAGCTTTAAGCCAACTTTTCCACTCTCCTCTTTCACTTTCAACAAGAGGCATAGTACATTAGCATAGCTTAAGATAAACATTTCCATAAGAAAATGGTTAACTTCAAGTGAAACCAGGTGTCATTATGACAACACAGAATTTTAAGAGAAACTTTCTTTTAAATTTGTATAGAGAAGGAAAAAAATATCACTAGTTTGTTTCTTCCTGCCGCTTAAGAGAGAGAAAAATGTCTGACACTTGCAGGCTATTTCCTCCCTTTGGAGATGCTGGCCTTCCTGCCTGTTACCCTGTCATAGGGACACCAAAAGGAGAACAAAGAAGTAGAAGTAATATTTTCATAAATGGTGACTGAGAATTTACCCCCAAATTAATATCAGACACTAAAGCACAGATCTAGGAAGCTCAGAGAAAACCAAGCAGTGAAAATCTGTGCACACACACACACACACCTCCATCAAATACATCTGGCTATATTATAGTCAAATTGCAGAAAGTCAAACAAAAATTGAGAAAAAGTTTGGAAAGAAGCAAGAAGAAAAAAATTACCTTGCCACCTTTTGTTACCTAAGAAGCCAGGTAAACAAGCAGAGTGGAGTGAAATGTTCAAATTGTTGAGAGAGAAAAAAAAATTACCAACCTAGAATTCTATGTTCAATGAAATCCCCTTCAAAGTGAAGGGGAAATAAAGATTTTTTTCCAGAAAAAAAACCTTCAGGGAATTTGTAGCCAGGAGACCTTCTTTGTAAGAATGTTAAAATAAGGAAGGAAAAGAAAGAGGTAAGGAAAGAGATACAAGTCAGAAACTAGGATCTACTTTGAGGAATAAATGAGAAAATTTAAAATGTATCTTTCCTATTCTTAATTGATCACACTGGTAACAGCTTGTTCAAAATAATGACTGTATTAGTTTCTTGTAGTTTATGCATAAGTGGAATGAATGGCAGTAACGATGTAAGGGACAAGAGTATAACTAGGATTATTTTGTTATTATAAGATATTGCACTACTCTTTTGAGGTTTACAGTATTGAAAGCATATTTGAGCTTGTTGTAATTTTGTATTACAAGCATTAGAGCAAACACTAAAAATATTTTTTTTAAAAAGAAAGAAGTGCAATGTATACAAGATAGGAGAGAAAATGCAATAATCTAAGCTGCCTAGCTAAAACTACATAAGGCTGAACAAGTAGAAGATAAAATAGAAACAAAGAACAATAGCAACAAATAGAAAACATTTACATACATGTCAGATATTAATTCATCTGTTTAAATAATCATCTTCATATCAATGTTTAAATATATCAGCTAAAAGAAATTGTCCTCTGTCCCGGGGATTCTCCAGGCAAGAACACTGGAGTGGGTTGCCATTTCCTTCTCCAATGCATGAAAGTGAAAAGTGAAAGTGAAGTCACTCAGTCTTGTCCAACTTTTAGCGACCCCATGGACTGTAGCCTACGAGGCTCCTCCGTCCATGGGATTTCCCAGGCAAGAGTACTGGAGTGGGGTGTCATTGTATTAATTTCACACAGAGCAACTTCTAAACAAGAAAACTTATCAGGGTAAAAGAAGAATATTACATAACCATAAAACAATTCTCCAAGAAGACAATTTTTTTGTATATGAACCTAACAGCAGTGTCAAGATGTAAGGTAGAACCTGATAGAACTGCTAGGAGAGACATGTGAATTCACTATTATAGCTGAAGACCTCTGTCAGAAATGGGCAGACCCATCCAACAGAAAATCACAACACAGTTGTACTAACAGCACCATCAACCAACTGTATATAAAATAATTGACATTTATAAGCTACTTTATTTAACGACAGCAGAATATACATTTGTCTTGAGGTTATGTTGAGTATTTGCCATGTTAGACCACATTCAGAAAAATTATAGCTTAAAAAATTAAAAGAAATCATATAATGTACACACCCAGGCCATAGTGGAATTAAACTAGAATCAGATGGCTACATAGAATATAACTAGAAAATCCTAAACACAGGAGATTTAACAACATATTTCTAAACAATACATGAGTCAAAGAGGACATTTCAATAAACATTTTAAAATATTTTTAACTAAATGAAAATATAACTTCAGAATTTGTGACACAGAGTAAAATAAATGTTTAGAGGAAAGTTTACTACATTGAATGCATATATTCAAAAAGAATAAATACCTAAAAACAAACATTTAAGCTTTAACCATGGTAAACTAGAAAAAGAAGGGAAATGCAAAGTGAAAAGAAATGAAATTGAACAGTAGATATCAATAAAGACGATCAATGAAATCAAAAGGTGGCTCCTTGAAAAGATCAATAAAGTTGATAAGCCTCTATAAAACAAAGCTTGTTCTTCAGAAGAAATAAATAAAATTGATAAACCTCAAGCGAACTGAGGAAAACAGAGAGAAGACACAAATCAATAATATTAGAAATAAAAAAGGGGAAATACTACAGAATCTTTGGATATCAAAGATAGTGAAAGAAAATTCTGAAAATTCCTAATCCTACAAGGTCATTGTACAGTCTTGCTTCACTTGGATCTTAACGTCAATACATTTCACAAGCACACATACTGAAGAAGGCTAATGTTTCTAATTACTATAAAATGTATTGAGCTATATATGGTTCACTGTTTAAAAGCAAGTTAGCTGGAGTTCCTTTTGTTCAACATCTGGAAGAAAACTATTATTTTTATTCTAGATCAGCACTTTTGAATCAACTTTCCACAGTGGTGGAAATATTCCACATCAGTGCAACCACAATTGTAGCCATTAGCCCCATGGAGCTGGTGAGCACTTGAAATATGGCTAGATTTTAAATTTTTATTGAATTATAATTGATTTAAATTTTAATACTCAAATGTGATTAATGACTATCCTCTTGAGCAGCAGTTCTAAAGGCTTCCTTTGTGGCTCAGCTGGTAAAGAATCCGCCTGCAATGCGGGAGACCTGGATTCAACCCCTGGGTTGGGAAGAGCCCTGTAGAAGGGAGAGCCAACCCATTACAGTATTCTGGCCAGGAGGATTCCATGGACTATGTAGTCCATGGGGCCGCGAAGAGTCGGACACGATAGAGTGACTTTCACTTCACTTCTAAAGGTATGGTTTGGATTTAGACCTTAAAGCACTTAGAGAATTTTTTCACCACCGGTTTTTTTTTTTTTTTAATTGGAGGCTAATTACTTTACAGTATTGTACCACCGTTTTTTTACCGCCAATGTCAGGAGTGGAGTAGCAAAATCAATGCATATTTGAACGCAAATTCTTGTTTACATCTTGTGAAAAAGTGTACAGTTATAGATGGTAGACAATGATGAGATATTTATTTGTGTGTTTACACAAATGAGTACCTGAACAAGGTATTACTCAAAGACTGATTTCAAAAGGTCTGATGCTTGTGGTCACGCAAAAGATATTATGTTGGAAAAGCCATAAACTTGCAGTGCAAGATTAAAGCCTCAACAAAAATTCTAACTGGGAAAAAACTGTGGTAGAAGTGTAATTCATGGTTACAAGGATGGGCTTTGAGAATGAACAGGAGAGTAAGAGTATTGATTGGCCACTGGTAGCTGTGTGATACTGGCAAGTTACATAGACTCTGTGAGATTCATTCATTTTACTACTAAAGTAAAACGAATAATAATAATAGTTTAATAACTTAGGATACAATGACTTGGACAATATATATGCTATATATGTTAACTTTCATATAATTAACTGCTTGTGTGTCAGCTAAAGATTCAAGAGATGTAAATATTTAAGAAAGAGTATCCTTGGTATGCAGGAAAAATGACTTCGCTAGTAAACAATTAAATAGATCTCCAGTATTTCCAAAGGCGTAAGAATGTAAATATGTAACTACTGATTTACACGTGCCTGTGAATATAAGTTTATACTACTGGGAAGCAGTATAACATTAGATTAAACAAAACTTTAGCACAGAAGCAATATTCTTGCCTGGAGAATTCCATGGGCGGAGGAGCCCGGTGGGCTACAGTCCATGGGGTGGCAAAGAGTCGGACATGACTGAGCAACTTTACTTTCACTTTCTTTCACTTTTTACCACAGAAACAAATTTGTGTACCAATCTCAGCTATTTTATTCAGTGATTCTGTGAATTCAATCAGATACAATAAAGTGTTTTTTTTGTGTTTTTTTTTTTTTTTCCAGATATGGTAACCTTTTTAAAGCTCAACATTCAGAAAACGAAGATCATGGCACCTGGTCACATCACTTCATGGCAAACAGACAGAGAAACAGTGGCTGACTTTATTTTGGGGGCTCCAAAATCACTGCAGATGGTGATTGCAGCCATGAAATTAAAAGACACTTTACTCCTTGGAAGGAAAGT
>SJXQ01003257.1:0-26317 GCA_006408695.1 Aepyceros melampus
CGCTCTAGTTTCCTCATCAATTAAAGGGAGATAATATTGAGCTGGCAAAAAAGTTCATTCAGATTTTTCAGTAAGATGTTATGGAAAAACCCCAAAAATCTCTTACCAACCTGATAAAATATATGTCACACTAGTGCTTTACAAGAATAAAATATTTTTGAAGTGTGTAGAGTAATGCTTGGTCTAGCAAGTGGCGTGTTGGAAGAGGACCCCAGAAATACACTGGGGACTTCATGTTATTGGGTTAAATATTCTTTATTTTCAGGCATTTTTATCTATGTGTAAACTTGCATATCTTGCTCAAATTTTAAACTAGTATCATTAAGTTTTTCATCATCAAATCATTATGCAGATATAATGAGAATATTTTAATAAGTTGTCTATTCATTTAAAGTTTTCTCATATAGTCCCATCACTTCATGGGAAATAGATGAGGAAACAGTGGAAACAGTGTCAGACTTCATTATTTTGGGCTCCAAAATCACTGCAGATGGTAATTGCAGCCATGGAATTAAAAGATGTTTACTCCTTGGAAGGAAAGTTATGACCAACTTAGATAGCATATTAAAAAGCAGAGACATTACTTTGCCAACAAAGGTCCATCTAGTCAAGGCTATGATTTTTCCAGCGGTCATGTAATATTTTAATAAGTTGTCTATTCATTTAAAGTTTTCTCATATAGTCCCATCACTTCATGGGAAATAGATGAGGAAACAGTGGAAACAGTGTCAGACTTCATTATTTTGGGCTCCAAAATCACTGCAGATGGTAATTGCAGCCATGGAATTAAAAGATGTTTACTCCTTGGAAGGAAAGTTATGACCAACTTAGATAGCATATTAAAAAGCAGAGACATTACTTTGCCAACAAAGGTCCATCTAGTCAAGGCTATGATTTTTCCAGCGGTCATGTACGGATGTGAGAATTGGACTGTGAAGAAAGCTGAGCACCGAAGAATTGATGCTTTTGAAGTGTAGTGTTGGAGAAGACTCTTGAGAGTCCCTTGGACTGCAAGGAGATCCAACCAGTCCATTCTAAAGGAGATCAGCTCTGGGTGTTCATTGGAAGGACTGATGTTGAAGCTGAAACTCCAGTACTTTGGCCACCTCATGCGAAGAGTTGATTGAAAAGACCCTGATGCTGGGAAGGATTGTGGGCAGGAGGAGAAGGGGACGACCAAGGATGAGATGGCTGGATGGCATCACTGACTCGATGGACGTGAATCTGAGTGAACTCTGGGAGATGGTGCTGGACAGGGAGGCCTGGTGTGCTGCAATTCATGGGGTCACAGAGTGGGACATGGCTGAGTGACTGAACTGACAGACTGAACTGAAAGTCTTCAGATTAGTTCACATATAATATAAATATTAACTGTTTAAATCTGTAGCATACCTTCAAAGGGCTTTCCTAGTGGCTCAGATGGTAAAGAATCTGCCTGCAATGCAGGGACTGGGGCTTGATTCCTGGGTCAGGAAGATCCACTGGAGAAGGGCATGTCTATCCAGTCCAGTATTCTTACTTGGAGAATTTGAAGGACAGAGGAACCTGTGGGCTACAGGTCATGGGGTTTCCAGAGTTGTATATGACTGAGAGACCAACACTTTCTCTTTCATACCTTCAACTAAGAGAGCCAAGATTTTTATCACCTTTCTATACCCAGTATCACAGAGAGGTCAAGTGCATCATCCAAGGTCATGTAATAGGACCATTTTCACTCTGTTGAATCTTTCAACAAAGATTGCATAAGCGATATTACTATTATTTAATAAGACTCTTGTTTCTGTTTCCCAAGATGATAAGTCTTTGGGAGAATGATTTCTTTATGTTTATTTTTTTAACAACACTGCCATGACTGTAGATTCCTAGACATTCTCTAAAGGCCCTAATAAATGTGTATGTGTGAGAGAGAGAGAGAAAGAGAAAAAGGGAGAAAATTATACTATAAAATGAAATAGAAAAATATTTATATCTTTATTGCACATCTGTGTGATCTTCATGAGGGTCTCAAAAGTCACTTTCAATAATGAGAAAATAAGAGCAGTAACCCAGCCAGATACTTTATCTGAAAAGATAAGGGAAGTGGCTTATTTGCAGCAATGGCAGAATCCGTTGGATAAGTGTCTTGTCAATGTAGAAAATGTGTTCATTTAAATAAATTTTACATTCCCAAAATATAAGGGAATAAATAATTTCAGAATGAGGTTATCAATAAGGGATTTAATATCTGAAAAGACGATAGGCCTAGCAAGATTGAGAGCACCTAAGCAGATGTAATTTTCAACATATAATTGTGCTGTTAAAATCTGGAAAGGTTAGATTCAGAAGAGTCCATGGGGAAAGTGAAAAGTTCTTAGGTCAGAATCTTATCAAGCAACACAAGAATGTATTAGGAGTATGTCAGGCATTGTCTGTGGCGTTAGCTTCTTTCTTTCCTTGGGGTAAGTGCTTTGGGTGCTGAGGTTTGTTTTTGTTTTTTTTTTTTTTTTCTGTTTTCCCACAGTTCTGGATACAGAGGATTTATCTTCAAGGAGTTGGTTTGTCTCTTTCAGCATCCTTGGGTAACTTCAAATAATATAGAAGAATCTCAGGAGATTTAGGGTGCCACTTACATTCAGTATAAAATGAGAATCTGTGTGCCTACCCATGCAAGATTTCCCCAAAGATGTCTAAGACAGAATGTTTTATTGATTTCCCAGATCTTCGTCCAATTCTGGCCCTGTCAATAGAAAAAGAGAGTGAAGTTTCAGGTTCTGTTTATTCAGTACCCTTATATTATTACCATCACATTATCATCCCAAATCCCACGTTGACAATAATCATCCAAAATATCAATGAGCTATCTTGTGCCAGAAGTTGTACCTAACATTTTACATCAAATGTGTAACTTAATCATCCTGAATACCTTAAAATCATGTGCTATTGTTCCCATTTAACAGCTGAGCAAACTGAGGCTTTGAAAGACTAGGTAACATGCCATGTTTATACATCAGCAACAGCAAAAGCTTGAATACGGCTCCAGTTTCACTGCAGAGCTGTTGGCCTAATACTGCTAGTTTAGCCATCTAAGATGTGTTGGACTGTTATTATATTCCTGGCACTATTGTGAGCCCTTCACATGTATTAAGTTATTTAATTCTTCCCCCAAACATGGGAAGACAAATCTAACAGTATTTTTATTTTACAGACAAGGAAATAGAGACACAGGAGAAAAAAGTCTTTTTTGGGGAGGGGGGTGGGGGTGGGCAGGGTTCTACAGTTCATAAGTTGAGGATTCATATTCACACATCTTTTTCCAAAGCCATGGGTCAGTTCCAAATATTAACCATCTGAATATGTCATAATTGTAGATACACTTAGGTTACATGCCAAATACATTAGATATGAGATACAACTCCATTGAGTGCAAATGAAAAAGAACATTCCTTAGACAGGTCTTAGCTGCATCTATAGAAGAGTCTTCGAGAGATCCAGGCATCAAGAACCACAAAAAAAAGCCCTCATGTCTGAAGGACTTACGAAGAATAGAATACAGAATTTAAAAGAGCTATGACACTGTAATACATCATCATGTTCCTAAAGTACATGGGCCTCATCCAAAAATTTTGTAGCTACATATGGTGATGAATGTTAACTGGACTTACTGTGATGACCACTTTGTAGCATACAAAAGTTGAGAATAATAATGTCGTACACCCGAAGCCAATATAATGTTATGTCAGTTATACATCAGTTAAAAAAAAAAAAAAGTAAAGAAATATACAAAGACTCTGCAATACGTCATCATGTTGCTAAAATACCTGATTATCATCAGCATACAAGCAAGCACTGGCTGTAAATTCATTCTAAGAATGCTCAGAATGCAGACAACTTACACGTGAACAGCCACTGAATGCCCGGTGGCTGTGAGGATTGTTATGTAGAAAAGGGCTCGTGGACTCTGCTGACATCACAGGGAAAGAGGTCTGTGAGGCTTACCATGGGTACCATCGTCAAGCATCATAGGATGAGGAACTGGAAGGAGGGCTGTTTCTATCACACATGTCACTGTCTTTTCGTTAGACAAAATCACTGCTAATCCCTGATGTTCTGCATGTGGCTGCTTCCATTTAATTCTCTATCATCTTTCTCAGAGGAGTAGCTTCACGAACCTCTTAGTGCTTTCACCAGTATAGTTCAGAGAAATTTCTTGGCCAAGTCAAACACCTTCCCAGTGTTTGGAACTTCCATACACTTCATTCTGCTTTCCAGTCTAAGAAATACAGCTCAACTCCCATTATTCAGAGGGAAGGACATTGAACCATCAAATATGAGCTCTGGTTAGGTAAGAGTTTTCTATAATCACTCAGATGAGGCTCTGTCTCTCATTTCATCCCCTGATGGCTGCCTGTCCTGGCTTGGAAGCTGATCAAAAGACTTGTAAGAGTCAGATGCGCTACTAAAGGTATTGGCCTATTAGTATAAAAACCTGTCCTTCATTGGCTATATATATATGTGATATATGTGTTAAAGATATAGATAAATGATAGGTAGATTTTAGATCTTATATGGAATTGTAGAACTAGAGAAGATACAGCATAGAAGCAAAAAGGGATAAGGAAAGAGAACTAATTTGGAGTATCTATCATATACCCCCCCCAAAAAAAAAATCTGCTATATCCTTTCTGTATCATATCCAGTGTTCACAGTAATGCTGTGAGGTCAGAGTCAGGAGCACGGTCACTGGAGCCACACTGTTTGGGCTTGAATCTTACAGTATTTATTTAGTATTATGACTTTGAGCACATTCATTAACCTTATTATGTCTCAGTTTCCTCATCTGAAAAATGTGGATAATAATGCTACCTACCTCACAAGGTTATTGAGTTCTTAAAAGAGGGTCTGGCTTGTAATACACATTAAATGAATGTTAGGTATTGATTTTATTATACTGGATTTTGCCAGTATTCACAAAGAATAGTGGTGATGAATGCTGACTGAATTTCAAATAACTAAATCTATAATGATTCAAAAACATTCCTCAAAATTCAATGAACAGTTGACATTATTTCACTTTGTGTTATTTACTGACAATCTATTCATCAAATATCATTGAGCACCTACTCTGTGCTGGGCATGCGGAGTACATTAGTGAGTGAAAGGAAACAAAGATCTCTACCTTTTGGGAGGTGATATTCAACCTAAAATGCTGATGAAGGCAAATAGTAATCCATAATCATAATAAATAAGTAAAGTATGTATTATATTGTAAAAGAAATAATTGCTATAGAGAACAATAGATCAAGGTGATGAAATCCAGAAGAGCAGGTAAAGTGCAGGTAGAGATTGTATAGTCATGTGGTTGAGAGAAGTCAGAAACAAGTGACACCTTTTCATTCAAACATCTGCCTCAGTTCAGTTCAGTTCAGTCGCTCAGTCGTGTCCGACTCTGCAACCCCATGAATCGCAGCACGCCAGGCCTCCCTGTCCATCACCAACTCCCAGAGTTCACTCAGACTCATGTCCATTGAGTCAGTGATGCCATCCAGCCATCTCATCCTCTGTCATCCCCTTTTCCTCCTGCCCCCAATCCCTCCCAGCATCAGAGTCTTTTCCAATGAGTCAACTCTTTGCATGAGGTGGCCAAAGTACTGGAGTTTCAGCTTTAGCATCATTCCTTCCAAAGAACACTCAGGACTGATCTTTAGAATGGACTGGTTGGATCTCCTTGCAGTCCAAGGGACTCTCAAGAGTCTTCTCCAGCACCACAGTTCAAAAGCATCAATTCTTTGGTGCTCAGCTTTCTTCACAGTCCAACTCTGCTTGGCAAATAGTAAATGCCCCAACTGATGATTGCTAAGCTTAGCTAAACATTGAAGAAGTAAGGAAATCTGTCTGCTTGTTACTGTAGTATGGAATTAAAGAAATCTGAACTTGAATACTGGTTCCAGAACTTAATTAGCATGTGGCCTCGGGAGAGTCTTTGAACCTCAATTCTTCCATCCATAGAGAACAATGCAGAGCTGCTAAGAGGATAAATGAGATGATTTATGTGAAATGGTTTTCTCAGTGCTCATTGAGTGTTCTCTGGCAACAGTTAGTGATAGACATAGCCTTGTGCTATTGTTCATTTGCTAAGTCACTAAGTTGTTTTTGTCTGACTCTTTGAGACCCCATGGGCTGTAGCATGCGAGGCTCCCCTGTTCCTCACCAATTCCCAGAATTTGCTCAAACTCATGTCCATTGAGTTGGTGACACTATCTAACATCTCATCCTCTACTGCCCTCTTCTTCTTTTCCCTTCAATCTCTCCCAGTTTCAGGGTCTTTTCCAGTGAGTCGGCTCTTTGCATCAGGTGGTCCAATTATTGGAGCTCAGCTTTAGCATCAGTCCTTCCAATGAATATTTAAGGTTGATTTCCTTTAGTATTGACTGTCTTCATCTTGCAGTTCAAAGGACTCTCGAGTCTTCTCCAGGACCACAATTCGAAAGCATCAATTCTTCCATGCTCAACCTTCTTTATGGTCCAGCTCTCACATCTGTACATGACTACTGAAAAAATCATAGCTTTCACTATGGGGACCTTTGTTAAAGTGATGTCTCTGCTTTTTAATATGCTGCTTAGGTTTGTCATAGTTTTCCTTGCAAGGAGCATCATCTTTTAATTTTATGACAGCAGTCACCATCTACAGTGATTCTGGAGCCCAACCAAATAAAACCTGTCACTTCCACTTTTTCCCCTCCTATGTGCCATGAAGTAATGGGACCAGAATGCCATGGTTTTCATTGTTATTATTAATTTTTTAATGTTAAATTTTAAGGCAGCTTTTTCACTCTCCTCTTTCACCCTCATCAAGGGGGGTTTTAGTTTCTCTTCACTTTCTGCCATTAGAATGATATCATCTGTATGTCTGAGGTTGTTGATATTTCTCCTGGCAGTCTTGATTCCAGCCTCTTGTAGTATGCTCAAAATTGGGTATTCTCTTCAGGAATCTTAGGTTCAATATTTAAAGTCAGGGCATCTTGGAAATGAGTTGTTATTTTCCTTTAGACATGGATGAAAAAGAATAATATAGTTTTAACTTCGGGGCAAAGAATCAGAGATTGGAAGCCAGATTGATGCTTCTGCTGAAATGGCATGTTGTGACTACTGCCACAAACCCAAAGCCTAACACTTCCTAGAGGGGCCCAAGACTGGGAAGCCATAAGCTACACCCCTCTTACAAGCCATTCCTTGCCTTATCCTTTTCACACATATTTACATTCCCAAGTTTAGGCTCTGTTTTAAAGTAAAAGCTCCTCATGTCAATGTATAGCAAAACGAATACAGTATTGTAAAGCAAAACAAACTAAAAAATAAAAATTAATTTTAAAAAATGACAAAGAAAAAGAAAAAAAATAAAGTAAAAGCTCACTCTATGGGGAACTTGCTTTATGTTGGCCAGCATTTTCCACTGCTGTTGCTGCTGCTAAGTCGCGTCAGTCATGTCCGACTCTGTGTGACCCCATAGACAGCAGCCCACCAGGCTGCTCCGTCCCTGGGATTCTCCAGGCAAGAATACTGGAGTGGGTTGCCATTTCCTTCTCCAATGCATGAAAGTGAAAAGTGAAAGTGAAGTCGCTCAGTCGTGTCCGGCTCTTAGCAACTCCATGGACTGTAGTCTACCAGGCTCCTCCGTCCATGGGATTTTCCACTAACCTGAGAGAAATAAATGTGCCCTAAATTTCCATTTTAAAACGTGAAACCTATGGAGGAAAATGAATAAATTAATTTTGTTCCTATGAAATCTGATGGTTATGCCCTCTATGCTTGCTCTGTGGGGAGATTGGGCAATAATAGATTTTCTATTATAAGTCCTCTAACAAAAATAAGTCCCTTACTCCCCTGGGAACAAAACCACAGCTAAGTGGAACTGTGTTGGTTTGAGTACTCTGCTCAGCATAAGGAGAGTAAATCTGTAAATGCCTCTGTACTTGTATTCTTTATTACTTAAATCACATAGTGGTTAACTCCCAACTGAAATCGACTATTTGTTGTAAGGTGGGACATCCCCATCCTATTCTTCTGTCAAGTTTCCATTTTCATTTAGAATTTAATTAAATTTCTTTAGGAATCTCTATTTTACTATACACATTTGAATCAAACTAACTTTCTTCCGTTATTTGTAATAGATTATCAGCATTTGTTCATTAAAAGACCCAATTATTGTAGAATAGTCAAAAATAACTAGCATGCAATGTATCTGATAAATAGCACCTCTGGGAATCAAGCAGGATGCCCCTCACAATAAGTCATGTGTTAAATTCCTAAAAGCAAAAGAGTTACTATTAATAGTTTATATTGTCATATGTAACTAAAGGTTATGTATTGCAGGAGGGTGGGTGGTTATGGGAGAAGGAAAACACTACACTTAAGCTTTATTATGTCCAAGGCATTGTGCTGGGCACTTCGTTCGTAACTCATCCAATCTGGTAAGTGATATTAATCTAATGTCCCATTTGCAAGGTTAAAGGCCACATTTCACAGAGCTGGAAATTGGCTATCCTGGGTTTTAAACTAGTTGACCAGCTCCAAAATGCTCTCCACTTGAACTATATTGAAATAAATTATGTATTCTTAGACTTAGGTATGTATTTTTATTTATATTTGGCGGGGGGGCGGGGGCACTTTCCTGATAGCTCAGTTGGTAAAGTGCCTGCTATGCAGGAGACCCTGGTCTGATTCCTAGGTCAAGAATACCCACTGGAGAAAGGATAGGCTACTCACTCCAGTCTTCTTGGGCTTCCTTTGTGGCTTAGCTGGTAAAGAATCTGCCTGCAATGAGCGAGACCTGAGTTCGATCCCTGGGTTGGGAAGACCCCTGGAGAAGGGAAAGTCCACTCACTTCAGTATTCTGGCCTAGAGAATTCCATGAACTGTATAGTCCATGGGGTCCCAAAGAGTCAGACAGACTGAGTGGCTTTCACTCACTCCATTTATTTATTTTAATTAAAATAATACATCACCACAAATGGAGCCCAATTTTTCTTAGCTTGTGAAAGACATGAGTTTAACTGCAATCTATCTGAGATTTAGGTAGACTATAACATACATGCCTATACACATACACATCAGTTGTTTTAGGAATTCAGTGGTACCAGCCTGCCATTCATATAATGTGAAGTCATGCAATTTCCTGGGTTTTAAATCTTATCAGTTATATACTTCACCATGAATGTAAAATACTTTAAAAATTATTTTATTTCATTTTTATTGTGCTAAAATATACAAAGCGTAAAATTTAATATTTTAATCACTTAAAGTCTACATTTTGGTGGCAGAGCCAGACATCATGGAATGTGAAGTCAAGTGGACCTTAGGAAGCATCACTACGAATAAAGCTAATGGAGGTGATGGAATTCCAGTTGAGCTATTTCAAATCCTGAAAGATGATGCTGTGAAAGTGCTACACTCAATATGCCAGCAAATTTGGAAAACTCAGCAGTGGCCACGGGACTGGAAAAGGTCAGTTTTCATTTCAATTCCAAAGAAAGGCAATGNCCCGGGATTTGGTGATGGACAGGGAGAACTGGCGTGCTGCAATTCATGGGATCACAAAGAGTCGCACATGACTGAGTGACTGAACGGAAGTACATGTACAATGTTGTAAAAACTATCACCACTCTCTGGTTCCAGAACTTTTTCTTTGCTCCAGAAAGAAACCTGCATCCATTAATCAACCACTCCCCATTTGCTCTTCCCCTCAGCCCTTGTTAACTACTGTCTGCGTTCTGTCTTTTCAGATTTGCATACTCTAAATATTTCATATAAATGGAATCATACAGTATGTGATCTTTTGTGGCTGACTTCTTCCATGTAGTATAATATTTTCAAGTTATCTATCTACATTGCATCATATATCAGTACTTCATTTCTTTTTATTGGTGAACAATATTCCATCATATGGGTATATCATTTATGTTTATAAATCCATCAGTTGATAGATATTTAAGAGGGGAACAGAAACTCTACATTAAATGTATATATCAACTGAAGAATGCATCCACATTTTTGAAGGGCTAAAATATGGCAAAATAGGCATCTTAGAATTGAAGAAATTGGATCATTTGCTGAAAAACAATTTATTTGAGCTATGTCCCTCTGTATGTTATTTTACAGGGTTGAATCAGAGACTGGATTTAGTGGCTCTTCCAATAAATTTTTGTTTTATTGGTTAAATAGCAGTGTCTTTGTATGCACATAAAAAAATCATTAAGGAAAAAGAGCTAGTGAATAAATGAGCCAGATTTCTGCTTACACACTTGTCACCTGTTATATGGTTTCGTAAATTCCAAGAAAACCTTAATGTCCATCCCAGATGCCAAAAAAAGCCTTGATTTAGTTTGAGTTCCTGCTGTGAAATATAAAATATAGAAAACTAAAATGTGTACTCTATTATACATGAATGTTCAAAGTGGCATTATTTGTAATAGCTCCAAACTGGAAATAACTCACATCTCCATCAACAGGTGAATGGATAAACAATTGTGGCGTATCCATATAATATGCTTCCCAACAATAAAATGAATTAGGCTATTGAGACATGCAACAGCATGGATGAATCTCAAAATGACTATGTTGAAAGAATGAAGTCTGATAAAAAGAAGTGCATTATGTATGCTTACATTTAGATAAATCTCTAGAAAATGTAAACTAATCTGTATTGACAAAAAGCCGAACAGCAATGAGGAGTGGGGAGAGGCATAAAGGAGAAATTACAAAGGAAAACAAGAAAGCTTTCCAGAATGATTATTATGTTTATTCTCTTGATTGGGATGATAGTTTCATAGGAGCATAAATTCATCAAAATTGATAAAATTTTGCAGTTTAAATGTGTGGAGACCTCAATAAAGCTGTGTTAAAAACATGATTAACTAAAAACTAAGTACTTATATACATAAAATAAATACATTAATAAATAAATGCAGGTCCCAAATGAAAGCTGACCTTTCATTCAGAAAACACATAAACAAATCACTATTAGCAAAAAGAGGTTGGAGGGCTAGCAATTAGTGTTTTTAATACTCATCACCAGGACACATCCTGTTGACTGTGCTGAGAGAAACACAATCTTCTGAGGCAATCATCTAGTAATGAGTAGAAGCCTGTGTTTGTGCTCTCAGTGTTTAACCACAAACTTTCAGAAATTACATGCACTATATTCCTTCATGAGACTGTGGGTAAAAAAGAGAAAAAGGACAGGACACATGGTTTTGTCTTAATGTCAGAAGCATATCAAGGTGCCAAGCCTGTCAAGCATACCCAACCAGAAATAGATCTATTGTTATGCTACTTTTGGGCAGCTGTTCATACCACAGATCTGGCTAATTTAGGGATAAAAGCTGACTTCTTGAAAGTCCCCTGGACTGCAAGTAAATCAAACCAGTCAATCCTGAGGAAATAAACCCTGAAGATTAATTGGAAGGACTGATGCTGAAGCTGAAGCTCCAATACTTCACCTGATGTGAAGAACTGACTCATTTGAAAAGACCCTGATGCTGGGAAAGATTGAAAGCAGGACGAGAAGAGGACAACAGAGAATGAAATGGTCGGAGGCATCACTGACTCAATGGACATGAATTTGAGCAAATTCTGGGAGATGGTGATGGACAGGGAAGCCTGGCGTGCTTGCTGTCCATGGGGTCGCAAAGAGTCAGATGCGACTGAGCAACTGAACAGCAACAACATTGACAATTCCGTTAATGCCAGGTCTTTGTAAACAGGCTGAGTAATTTGGAAATGGATAACCAATTTATGTATATAAAGACAGAAAAGTGTTCAACAAAATGAATTAACACTGAACGTGAGGCTGATGTTTTCCAGTTTTGCCCATTCTAAGCAATAGATTCTTGAATATAATAGCCAAGTATGCTGATTATATGATAAGCAGAGTGTTCATTTAGCATAAGACTTTGCAAAGAACACAGAATTATTCATTGAAGATGAAGACACTGTATTGAGAATTGTGTTGATGGTACCGACTCCTCAACAGCCAGCTTTTAGCCACATGTTGTTTCTACCCTAGTATCCAGCTTCTTTTCACCTACAAAAGTGGATTCTTAACACACATAGCTAAGAATATAGATCTGACCCATTTCAAAACCATTTTGTATCCCACTGGTTTGGACGCTTTTAGGGGGCCTTGCCCTGCTTATAATGTCTGCTTCTTGCATTAGGAACTTTTGTATGATTATTCATTCTTAGTCATTCCCTGTTTAATCTCCAGAATGGCTGTGCACTGCTGGAGCACTCTTTCCTCAAAGTGAGTGTTTCGAACTTGTGCTATCTTTGGCATCTTATTTCTCTTTTAGAATCAGCATTAATTTCCCATCTGCTAACCTGTCACTTCAGTCTCCTTCAGTACTCCCCTGCACATGCACACACACCACTTCAGTGGGAATATTCACATTCTGCTTCAAGTCTTCCTGAAAACCCATTGCCTACTGGGCAAAAATGTGAACTCATCGATGCCACAGTACCTGCTTGTACAATTCCATTTACTGTTCCCCAGGTGATGGCAGCTCAGGGAGTTACTGGTCTTTCACCTCAGACCTAACATTATGAGAGTTTTGTAAGCTTGAGCAGAACTCTCTACTGTATAGAAGAGGTCAGGATGCTGAATGTCCCCATGTGCACTTTGCAAAGAGTAATTTTCTCTCAGTGCTGGCTCCCAATATTCTAATTGTGTCTCTGTAATAGAAAGAAAGTGTGCTTCATCCTACAATGTGTTCCGAATGAAATTTTTAAAACCCACATCAGGCAAAAGACATAATGAACAGAAAATATTATCTGGGATTTCTGATGTCTTTGCCTCTTGATTTCCATTTGCTTTGGTAATTGGAAGGTAGAACAGATGGTGACAATCTATTGAATATGGTGTGCCCATTATAATAGCCCATTCTCTGAGCAATTTCTCACAAGCAAAGGATGCATTAGAAGGGACCATGGCTTTCAAAAACTGCTGATGAGCTCTGGGGCATGAACGATTATGCAAGGGGTACAGTGGATGGTTTATGGCCCTTAGATGCAGCTGCTTTGTGAAACTTGTGACACCTTCTGCAATCCACAGAGGAGGGAAATGGAGACATACAAGTGGGCAGCTGGATTTGACTGATTATTAGCACCATGACTCCAGCTTAGAAAAGCTCCCAGATTGTTGCCCAGTGAGGCTAACAGCTCCCCACACAGCCCTGTATTTTTGACCCTGCCTGAGGACAAAATAAAACAATTCCAAATTATGTTTATGCCTCATATTTTGAAAGCCATAAAGAGCAAGTTCAACCACCAGCAGCATCTGTACAAAATACAAATGAATGTGCTTTGTTCTGACTAATTTGATCACTTTCAAGATCAGACAACAGGTAGTTGTTGAAGTAACCCAGCTTTCCACATCTACTTGTGTCACTGCAAAAACCCTCTCTAATTATCACAGCAAGTGCAGTAGCTTAAAATGAAATTGTTATAATTCATAAAATGCCACGGTGAATCGAAATCAAGGTGCTTGTACATACGATTCCTCTGTCTATTTTCCAGTTTGCCGGGAGTCTTACAGAGACTTAATTAAACATTTTTGGGTTCTACTTGATAAGGTGGCATTTGCTATCAATTTATAGGTTTGAATTTTCAAGGCAAGCAATTAAGAGGCTGGTTATTTCATTATGGGTGTTTTGCACGTAATTGGAATAGCAGAAGGAAAAGAGAAGTAACAGCAAATTCTGCTGGTGTGTAAAAGAAACACTGTCTTTTCCCCTACTGAAGGAAACAACATTATGCTAAAACAAAACAAAATAAAAACCTTCTCTACATCACATCACATTAAATATCTGCTTAAAACTTATTTGTATTGCTCACATGCTCCCCCTAAGTGTTAGGTGTGATTCTCAGCATCTTATTCAGCCTGTCTTTTCTTAATGGAATCATTTCCTTCTTATTATACATCCATGTTTATATGAAGTCTCCTTTTAAAATAGAATCAGGAAGAGGTTTATTTAATGTTCATTTATTTTTCAATTATAAAAGTCACACATGTTTATTAAATGAAATGAGGCCACCAAGGAAAAGAAGACAGATAAAAGCAAGGGTTTATACAAATCTATTCATGTTAACATTTTGGTTATTTTTCCAGTTTTTATGTAGACTTAGAAAAATATTTTAAATATTAATAAAGATACAATTCTGTATGTTCTGTTTTGTAATTAATTAGTAACCTAAAATTTGTGAAAGAATGTTTAAATTATTGAATAATACTATATTGGTTAGAGAGAGACAGTGTGTGTGCTCAATTGTGCCTGTTCATTGACTACTCATAAACTGAAGCCAACCAACCTTCTCTGTTCGTGGAATTTTCCAAGTAAGAATCCTAAAACGGGTTATCATTTCCTACTCCAGGAGATATTCCTGACCAAGGAATTGAACCCATGTCTATAGTGTCTTCTGTCTAGGCAGTCAGATTCTTTAGGTACTATCAATTTTTAAAATTCGTTGTATTATTTAACATTAAAATTGTTTCTGAATGTTTTGGTATTACAAATAATCCGTTCAGTTCAGTAGCTTAATCATATCTGACTCTTTGCAACCCCATGGACTGCAGCACGCCAGGCTTTCCTGTCCATCACCAGCTTCTGGAGTTTACCCAAATTCATGTCCTTTGAGTCAGTGATGCCATCAAGCCATCTCATCCTGTGTTGTCCCCTTCTTCTCTTGCCTTCAATCTTTCCCACCATCAGGGTCTTTTCCAATGAGTCAGTTCTTCACATCAGATGGCCAAAGTATTGCAGTTTCAACTTCAACAGCAGTCCTTCCAATGAATAATCAGGACTGATCTCCTTTAGGATGGACTGGTTGGATCTCCTTGCAGTCCAAGGGACTCTCAAGAGTCTTCTCCAACACCACAGTTCAAAAGCATCAATTCTTTGGCACTCAGCTTTCTTCAGAGTCCAACTCTCACTTTCAACAGCAGTCCTTCCAATGAATAATCAGGACTGATCTCCTTTAGGATGGACTGGTTGGATCTCCTTGCAGTCCAAGGGACTCTCAAGAGTCTTCTCCAACACCACAGTTCAAAAGCATCAATTCTTTGGCACTCAGCTTTCTTCAGAGTCCAACTCTCACATCCATACATGACCACTGGAAAAACCATAGCCTCGACTAGACAGACTTTTGTTGGCAAAGTAATGTCTCTGCCTTTTAATATGCTGTCGAGGTTGGTCACAGCTTTTCTTCCAAGGAGCAAGAGTCTTTTAATTTCATGGCTGCAGTCACCATCTGCAGTGATTTTGGAGTTCAAGAAAATAAAGTCTGACACTGTTTTCATTGTTTCCTCATCTATTTGCCATGAAGTGGTGGGACTGGATGCCATGATCTTAGTTTTTTGAATGTTGAGGTTTTTAAACCAACTTTTTCACTCTCCTCTTTTACTTTCATCAAGAGGCTTTTGAGTTCCTCTTCACTTTCTGCATAAGGGTGGTGTCATCTGCATATCTGAGGTTATTGATATTTCTCCCGGCAATCTTGATTCCAGATTGTGCTTCTTCCAGTCCAGCGTTTCTCATTATATACTCTGCATAGAAGTTAAATAAGCAGGGTGACAATATACAGCCTTGATGGACTCCTTTTCCTATTTGGAACCAGTCTGTTGTTCCATGTCCAGTTCTAACTGTTGCTTCCTGACCTGCATACAGATTTCTCAAGTGGCAGGTTAGGTGGTCTGGTATTCCCATCTCTTTCAGAATTTTCCACAGTTTATTGTGATCCACACAGTCAAAGGCTTTGGCATAGTCAATAAAGCAGAAATAGATGTTTTTCTGGAACTCTTTTGCTTTTTCCATGATCCAGCGGATGTTGGCAATTTGATCTCTGGTTCCTCTGCCTTTTCTAAAACCAGCTAAAATGATTTATTTGTTAGAAGCTTTCTATTTTCTCCCTTGCTAAAGTGTTCTCTATAGTAGAAATATGCTATCATGCATGATCATTTTTCCTAACTTGTTACCTTCCTTTTAAGTTTGGTTATTTCTTCAAGGAAAGCTTTTAACTTAGATGTAGCTAAATGTTAGTCTTTTCTTTCAAATGTATTTTGTGGCTTTCAAGCTTAAAATGTCCCCACTGACACTGATTTTTAGAAGGTTTATTGTTGCAAAGAAAGATTATATGAATTCCTTTTTAATGGAGGTCAAAGTTTATATACATGTAATGTGTGTGTGTGTGTTAGTCACTGTGTCGTGTCTGACTCTTTGCGACCCTGTGGACTGTGGCCCGCCAGGCTCCTCTGTCCATGGGATTCCCCAGGCAAGAATACTGGAGTGGGTTGGCATTTCCTTCTCCATATACATGTAATATGCATTCAGAAGTTTTTTTTATTGGAGGATAATTGCTTGACAATATTTTGCTGGTTTCTACCATACATCAACATGAATGTTGTTGGGGGATGGAGAGGGTGGGGCAAAATGAAAGCGTGGCATGGAAACATATACATTACTGTTATTTATTCTTTCTCTGTATTTAACCTTTATTTCATTCAAAGTTTCTATTTTTAATAAGCTATGGAAACCAAGATGGATTAATTCTTCCTCAAATATTAATCAGCAGTCCCAACATCAGACACCAGTTACTGAATAATCTTTTTCTTTGTCACTGTCTAGGAATGTTTCCATAAAATACACACACATGCATCATGAACTGTTGCTTTGACACTGTGAGGTTTGCCCCAGCATGAAGGATGACTGCCTTAAGTTCAGGTATTACCAGGAATGAGTTTCTTGTCAGACCGCTCTTGTGTTGAGTCAGCTCTGCTCAAGGCCAACCCAAGTGAAGTGTATCAGAGTTCATCATTTCCCCTTGGGAGCTGCACAGCATCTGCTGACTAATCCTAACCATGCCATATCTGCCTCCAGTTTTCCCCACTCCCACCTAAGTTTTCAACCTTTGCCTCTGAAATGGCAACACACTTCCCAAATGACAACTTCTAAATAAACAAAAGTACTCAAATAAATTAAAAACACCCAATACAGATTACTCTGCAACAATGACCAGGAAGAAATTCAAGACTGTTTTCTCCTTCTCCTCTCCAAATGTGTATCTATTTTCCATTCCTCTAGGACAAGACAGTAGTCTCTACTTGCCTATTGTTGTTCAGTCATTAAGTTATGTCTGACTCTTTCCAACCCCATGGACTATAGCATGTCAGGCTTCCTTGTCCTTCACTACCTCTTGGAGTGTGCTCAGACTCATATCTACTGAGTCAGAGATGCCATACAACTATCTCATCCTCTGTCACCCTCTTCTGATTTTGCCTTCAATCCTTCCCAGCATCAGGGTCTATACAGTGAGTTGGCTCTTTGCATCAGGTGACCAAATTAGTGGAGCCTCAGCTTCAGCATCAGTCCTTCCAAGGAATATTCAGGGTTGATTTCCTTCAGGATTGACTGGTTTGATCTCCTTGTTGTCCAAGGGACTCTCAAGTGTTCTCCAGCACCACAATTCCAAAGTGTCAATTCTTCAGCTTCAGCTTTCCTTATGGTCTGGCTCTCACATCCGTATATGACTACTGGATAAACTATAGCTTTGACTATATGGATGTTTGTTGGCAAAGTGATGTCTTTGAGTTTTAATACACTATCTAGGTTTGTCATAGTTTTCCTACGAAGGAGCAAGAATCTTTTAATTTCATGGCTGCAGTCACCATCTGCAGTGATTATGGAGCACAAGAAAATAAAAGTGTCTCACTGTTTCCATTGTTTCCCCATCTTTTGCCATGAAGTGATGGGACCAGATGCCATGATCTTAGTTTTCTGAATGTTGAGTTTTAAGCCACCTTTTTCACTCTCCTCTTTCACCCTCATCAAAGAGATCTTAAGTTCCTCTTTGCTTTCTTGCCGTTAGAGTGGTATCATATGCATATCTGAGGTTGTTGATATTTCTCCTGGCAATCTTAATTCCAGCTTGTGATTTATCTAGCCCAGCATTTCTCATGATGTACTCTGCATAGCAATTAAATAAGCAGGGTGACAATATACAGCCTTGACTTACTCCTTTCCCCCTTTTGAAATAGTTACTCCATGTCCAGTTCTAATTGTAGCTTCTTGACCTGCATACAGATTTCTCAAGAAGTATGTAAAGTGGTGTGGTATTCCCATTTCTTTAAGATTTTTCCACAGTTTATTGTGATCCACACACTCAAAGGCTTTAATAGAAATAGATGTTTTTCTGGAATTCCCCTGCTTTTTCTGTGATCCAACAGATATTGGCAATTTGATCTCTGGTTCCTCTGCCTTTTCTAAAACCAGCTTATCCATCTGGAACTTCTCAGTTCATGTATTGCTAAAGCAAGATTGAAGGATTTTGAATATCACCTTGTTATCATGTGAAATGACCGTGATTGTACAGTAGTTTCAACAGTCTTTGGCACTGCCTTTCTTAGGGATTGGAATGAAAACAGAACTTTTCCAATCTTCTGGCAACTGCCGAGTATTCCAAATTTGCTGAAATATTGAGTGCAGCACTTTAACAGCATTATCTTTTAGGATTGAAATAGCTCAGCTGGAATTCCAACACCTCCACTAGCTTTATTCATAGTAATGCTTCCTAAGGCCCACTTGATTTTGCACTCCAGGATGTCTGGCTGTAGGTGAATGACCTAGATAACACCATCATGGTTATCTGGGTTATTAAGACCTTTTTTGTACAATTCTTCTGTGTATTCTTGCCACCTCTTCTTAATCTCTTCTGTTTCTGTTAGATCTTGGCCATTTCTATCCTTTATTGTATCTATCTTTGCATGAAATGTTCCCTTGGTATCTCTTATTTTCCTGAAGATATCTCTAGTCTTTCATATTCTATTGTTTTCCTCTATTTCTTTGCATTGTTCACTTAAGAAGGCTTTCTTATCTCTCCTTGCAATTCTTTGGGACTCTGCACTCAGTGGACTCCCTGGTGGCTCAGATGGTAAAAGCATCTGCCTACAATGCAGGAGACCTGGGTTCGATCACTCAGTCAGGAAGATCCCCTGGAAAAGGAAATGGCACCCCACTCCAGTACTCTTGCCTGGAAAATCCCATGGACAGAGGAGCCTGGTAGGCTACAGTCCATGAGGTTGCAAAGAGTTGGACAGGACTGAGCGACTTCACTTCACTGCACTCAGTTGGGTATGTCTTTCCCTTTCTCCTTTGCCTTTCACCTCTCTTCTTTTCTCAGGTATTTTTAAGGCCTCCTCAGGCAACTATTTTGCCTTCTTGTATTTCTTGTTCTTTGGGATGGTTTTGGTCACCACCTCCTGTACAATGTTATAAACTCTGTCCATAGTTCTTCAGGCACTCCGTTTACCACATCTAATCTCTTGAATCTATTTGTCACCTCTACCATATAATCATAAGGGATTTGATTTAGATCATATCGGAATGGTCTAGTGGTTTTCCCTACTTTTTTCAATGTAAAACTGAATTTTGCAATAATGAGCTCAGGACCTGAGCCATAGTCAACTTCAAGTCCTGATTTTTGCTCACTGTACAGAGCTTTTCCACCTTTGGTATTGACCATCTGGTGATGTCCAGTGCAGAGTTGTCTCTCATATTGTTCAAAATGGGTTTTTGCTATGACCAGTGAATTCTCTTGGCAAAACTCTGTTAGCCTTTGCCTTGCTTAATTTGGACTCCAAAACTAAACTTGCCTGTTACGCCCAGTATCTCTTGCCTTTCTACTTCTGTATTCCAGTCCCCTATTATGAAAAGGAAATCTTTTTTTGGTTTAGTTCTAGAATGTTTTATAGGTCTTCATAGAAGTATTCAGCTTCTTTGGCATTAATGGCTGGGGCATAGATTTGAATTACTGTGATGTTGAATGGTTTGCCTTTGAAACAAATGGAGATCATTCTATCATTTTTTTTAATTAATTTTTATTTTTTAGTTTGTTTTGCTTTACAATACTGTATTCGTTTTGCTGTACATTGACATGAATCAGCCACGTGTGTACATAAACTCCCAATCCCGACTCCCGCTTCCCCGCCTCCCGCTCCACACCATCTCTCTGGATTATCCCCGTGCATCAGTCCCAAGCATCCTGCATCCTGCATCTCTTTAAATATTTTCTCAGGTCCTGTCTCTTGTCTCCTTCTGGGATCCCTATAATGTGAATGTTGGTGTGTTTAATGTTGTCCCATAACTTAGATTATCAGTTTTTTTTTTCAGTCTTGTTACTATAATCTGTTTTGCAGCAGTGATTTCCACCATTTTGACTTCCCGGTCACTTATCCATTCTTCTGCCTTAGTTCTGCTACTGATTTATTCTACTGTATTGCTCATTTCTGTTTGTTCTTTAGTTCTTCCAGGTAATCATCTCTTACATCTTCTCCATTCCTTTTTATTTTATTTTTTTTTTGAGATCCTGGATCATCTTTAATATCAGTATTCTGAATTCTTTTTCTGGAAGATTGCCTATCTCCACTTCATTTAGTTGTTTTTCTGGGGTTTTATCTTGTCCTTTCATCTAGAACATAAGCCTCTGACTTTTCATTTAGATTAACTTTCTGTGATGTAGCTTTTTTCTGGCAGCTGTGGGACTTCTTGCTTCTTCAATTGCCCTCCAGTGGAAGAGGTTAAGAGTATTGTTAAGCTTCCTGATTGGAGGAACTAGTGGTGGGAAAAACTGAAATTTGCCCTGGTGGACAGTGTCATGCTCAGTGAAATTTTAATCCCATTGTCTGTGGTATGGGGGCTGCACTCACTCCCTGTTAGTTATTTGTCCCGATGTGACCCATCCCTGGACTCTATAGGCTCTATGGTAAGGTTAATAACAACTTCCAAGAGGGCTCACTCCAAGGAGCACCACCCCCATCCCCATAGCAAGCCACTGTCGACCCTTGCCTCCACAGGAGACCCTCTAATACTAGCAGGGAGGTCTGGTTCAGTATCCTGTGGAGTCACTGCTCAATCTCCTCTGGGTCCTGGTGCATACAAGGATCTGCTTTTGCCCTCCAACGAGAAGCTGCAACAAGATGGTAGGAGAGGCACAATCAGGATAAAATCAAATCCCATCCCTGCCAGATGGGCAGATCACAAACTAGACAACAATAATATGGAAGAAGTCCTCCCACTGTTCTCTCACAGAACTGAAGGTTTTGGCCTTATGTCCAGAGGTAGGGTCTGAACTCATGACCCTACCATAGAGCCTATAAACTCGATGGCTGGGTCATATATCAGGGCAGATAGCTAACAGTGAGGGAGTGCAGCTTCCCAACCTGGGTATCTGGCAAAAGGACTAGGAATCCCCAGGGACTTTGACTTTGAAGACCAGCAGGATTTGATTGAAGGACTTCCATAAGACTAAAGGAAACATTCTATCATTTTTGAGAGTGCACCTAAGTACTGCATTTTGGATTCCTGTTGACTATGAGGGCTACTCCATTTCTTCTAAGGGATTCTTGCGCACAGTACTAGATCTAATGGTCATCTGAATTACATTTACCCACTCCCATCCATTTTAGTTCATTTATTCCTAAAATGTCAATGTTCACTGTTGCCATCTCCTACCCGACCTTTTTATTTTCTCATTAATTATTTATCTAGTTGTTTAGGAGAGACAGCATAGAATAGAGTTTATTCACTATTCATTGGAAACAAAATATCAGGTTTTAATCCCTAACTCTGAATCTTATTGCCTAGCAGATTATTTAATAAACACACTGTTCTTGTTTATTTCATTGATAAAATGGTGAAAATAACCGTATCTCTCTCATAGATTTGTTGTGTCCATATAATGAATTCATGGAAAGCTCAGAAAAAATGCTTAATACATTAAAAAACACACAAATAAATTTAGCTGCTATCATTCTCACCCTCCTCATTATTATTATTCATTCAGTGAATAGATATTTTCTGAGACCCAGGTACTAAGTAATATACTAGAATTTATATGCATTCAAAGCTCTCAAAATCTAGAAGTTGTAGGCACCTAAATAAATAAACTGACCAAGAAACCAGTCTCTGCTAAAGTTAAAACACTTATACACACAGAAAATTGAGCAACTGATCCTGAGGCATGATGTATGCATGTGTGTGTGTGTTGGGGGGAATGGTAAAGGAAACTATGAATGAAGATGTGCCATTTAAGTTATACATTGAATGACAGGAGTTTGACGATTACACAGTGTAATGTATGGTCAAGTCTTTTCTCTCAACATAATCAATTGTATCCTCCACTGGCTTACCAAACACCTATAATTTTTACCCCTCAGCTTGATCCTGTATGCAGTGGGAAAGAAGCATAATATAAAACAGATTAGAATTATTGTCACCAATGAGCATAGGAAATAAGGTTTACATACTTGCAACGTGAAGATATATATACTTACATACTTACTTTGGGAATAATTAAAAGAAAAACAGAGAGTGAGAAGATTTAATTTTAGTAGAATATAAAAAGAGCCATTTAATTTTATACAGAGGAAGACTTTTATTCTGTGGATGAACAGACTGAAATCCAAGTTTATCTAAGCTCACACCTCTTACATGGAAGACCAGACATCACATTCTGGTGGTATAACACATGCTTAGAAACTCCTTGGGCAAAAGCTAAGTTGCTTCAGATTTGAACCCTAAACTTTAATAAATTTTCTTCTGTCTCTCCATGTTTTAATAGTACAATACACACCTCTGAAACAGTTCCATTGCTTTAGTTAAGGAAAACTACTTTTATAATGTTCTAAGACGCCATCTTTACTTTAAAGATTGCTTTTTAATTATTCAATAATTGATAATAATGATCAGCAAGGCCTTCGCTTCTTTATACAAGTTGGGTATGCATGTTCAAAGAATGAAATAACCTTTCATACCATTCTCTTACTCTGTGGTAATTATTATCAGCATTTTATTTAAGAAAAAAAGGAGATTTAAGAAAAAAGCAGTAATTTGCTCAAGCTTATATGATTAATAAGTGAAGGAGCCAGGATTGGAACCCCTTTCTGCCTGTTAAAAGCATGTGTATCCTCACAACTTCAATAAAGGACAGAAACAGTATGGACCTAACAGAAGCAGAAGATATTAAGAAGAAGTGGCAAGAATACACAGAAGAACTATATAAAAAAGATCTTAAATGACCCAGATAACCATGATGGTGTGATCATGCACCTAGAGCCAGACATCCTGGAGTGTGAAGTCAAGTGGGCCTTAGGAAGCATCACTGTGAACAAAGATAGTGCAGGTGATGGAATTCCAGTTGAGCTATTTCAAATCCTAAAAGATGATGCTGTTAAAGTGCTTCACTCAATATTTAAGCATATTTGGAAAACAGCAGTGGCCACAGGACTGGAATAGGTCAGTTTTCATTACAATCCAAAAAAACTCAATGTCAAAGGATGCTCAAACTACCTCAAAACTGGAGTCATTTCACTCTCTGGCAAATTAATGCTCAAAATCTTCCAAGGTAGGCTCCAACAGTATGTGAACTGAGAAATTCCAGATGTTCAAGCTGGATTTAGAAAAGGCAGAAGAACCAGAGATCAAATTGCCAACATCCGTTGGATCATCGAAAAAGCAAGATAATTCCAGAAAAATGTCTTCTTCTTCTTCATTGACTATGCTAAATCCTTTGTATGGATCACAACAAACTGTGAAAAGTTCCAAGAGAGAGGGTGTGGGGCGGGAGTCAAAACGAATACAGTATTGTAAAGCAAAACAAACTAAAAAATAAAATTTAATTAAAAAAAAAAAAAAAGAGATGGGAATGCCAGACCACCTTACCTACCTCCTGAGAAACCAATATACAAATCAAGAAGCAGCAGTTAGAACCAGAATTGGAACTACGGACTGGTTCCAAATTGGGAAAAGAGTACTTCAAGGCTGCATTTTGTCACCCTGCTTATTTAACTTATATGTAGAGTATATCATGTAGAATGCTGGACTAGGTGAAGCCCATGCTGAAATCAAGATTACTGGGAGAAATATCAATAACCTCAGATATGCAGATGATACCACTCTAACAGCAGAAAGCAAAGAGGAACTAAAGAACCTCTTGATGAAGGTGAAAGAGGAGAGTGGAAAAGCTGGCTTAAAACTCAACATTCAAAAAATTAAGATCATGGCATCCAGTCCCATCACTTCATGGTAAATAGATGGGGAAACAATGGAAACAGTGAAAGACTTTATTTTCTTGGGCTCCAAAATCACTGCAGATGGTGACTACAGCCATGAAATTAAAAGACTCTTGCTCCTTGGGCAAAAAGCAATGACAAACCCAGAGAGCATATTAAAAAGCAGAGACATTACTTTTCTGCAAAGGTCTGTCTACTCAAAGCTATGGTTTTAAAAGTAGTCAAACTAAAAAAATAAAAATTAATTAAAAAAAATAAAAGAAAAAAAAAAAATAAAAGTAGTCATGTATGGATGTGAGAGTTGTACCATAAAGAAAGCTGAGCACCAGACAATTGATGCCTTTGAACTGTGCTGTTTGAGAAGACTCTTGAGAGTCCCTTGGACTGCAAAGAAATCAAACCAGTCCATCCTAAAGGAAATCAGTCCTGAGTATCCACTGGAAGGACTGAAGCTGAAGCTCCAATAATATGGCCAACTAATGTGAAGATCTAACTCATTAGAAGAGATTCTGATGCTGGGAAAGATTGAAGTCAGGAGGAGAAGGGGATGACAAGGACGAGATGGTTGGATGTCATCACTGACTCGATGGAGATGAGATTGAGCAAGGATTGGCAGATGGTAAAAGACAGGGAAGCCTGGCATGCTGCAGTCCGTGGGCTGGCAAAGAATAGGGCATGACTGAGTGACTGAACAACAACTTCAATATGTTGAATTGAGGACTTATTTCCTAATTTCACATTCTTCAAAGGTAAGGTGGGCACTGGAGCTGAGTAAACCACTAACCAAACTGGGTTTATTTCCAGAAAAAGTTTCTGCTTTTTTCCAGCAATATCCAAGATAGAAGCACTGCTCTGCTGGACACAGTTTAGGTCAAAGACCAAGAAAAAGAGTATGATCTTCACTGACAGAAACAATCATAAACTTCCTTTAAATCTACCCTCTAGATTAATACAGGTAGGGGAATATTTTACTTACTGTCTCTTGAGTAAAAGTCCATAGGAAATAAGGTTCATTTTATCAGCATCATCTCTAACAGCCAACTTCTCAAACAGGCTCACCTTTGAGAACAAACTGAAAAATAATCCCTAGATATCCTTGATAATTTGTGAGGTACATTTCTTGTTAAAGACATTAAAGTGGACTTAAAGTTCACTTCTCTCAATCACCTCACTAATATTTCCCCAGAAAGGGCACCCACAGCAGAGTGACTCACATTATTTCATTATATTTCTGTCTGCAGTTAATTCTCTTTTCTCCCTAGTCATTCTTTCTAATACTCTCCACTTGTTCTACAAATTGTTAAGAATATTGCTGAGCTTTAGATGTATCAGAATGTTTCTTTTTAGAGAAGAAACACTGTTAGGCCTGTACAGTTAGACTGTTCTGAGGGCTGTCACATGAAGAGGATACAGATATTCTGTAGCAAAAAGGGTGGAAGGACAGAGCCCTGGGGGACCTGGGCAGTCAGAGAAGGAATAGTGGAGATCAAGAGAAGGAAATACTTTCTGACAAGCGGTGCTATGCTAGACTAAAATTGGCTTCCTCATGAGATAAAGAGCCTTTCACCACGAGAGGTGTGCAAGCAGAGGAGAAAAGATTGCCTGTTGGGAATGACATAGAGAATATTCCTGTGTTGGTAAGATATTAGAACAAATAACATTTTAGAGTCCTCTCTGAGATTATGAGTCTATGTTGTAAAATCTGATAGCTAGATAACTCTACCTAAGATATAGCAAGTATATTCAAAATCTTTTATATAAGCACCTTGCAACCTATAGATGCTAAATAACCTTGCTTAATTAAGGATTTGGTGATTATTAAATAAATGGACAATTGATAATCCTTGAGTGATAGCTATCTAGAATGTAGAAATAATAGCATTGACAAAGAAGCCTCGCTCTTTTCTGTCTTTCTCTAAACAAAACAGCAAGGCAATTTATAGAACTATCTTTTGTAAAAAATCACTGCATTCATTCCAGGAGGCTACCTTGAAACAGAAGTGAATAGGAAGGAGACAAGCCTGAGTAGCAGCTAAATTTCAGTTCAGTTCAGTTCAGTCGCTTAGTCGTGTCTGACTCTTTGAGACCACATTAATTACAGCATGCCAGGCCTCCTTGTCCATCACAAACTCCTGAAGTTCACTCAGACTCATGTCCATCGAGTCAGTGATGCCATCCAGCCATCTGATCCTCTGTCGTCCCCTTCTCCTCCTGCCCCCAATCCCT